>JACEFZ010025678.1:77500-81569 GCA_014155875.1 Cepaea nemoralis
GTTGTTGGGCTGAAGACGAGTGCCTATTAAATTTGCATTGGGTTCTCCTCCTCCTCCCTCTCCTCCTCCTCCTTACTACTCTTATACCGAAGCTTATATTGATCGTTTTGTAAAATTAAATACAATATGTATGTATTATTCACATTTAAAGGCTTTTATTTTCATTTTCGTCCCAAGCCCGTATTTACTGTATATTTGGTTGTCTTTTCTTTTCAGACGAGAAACTTTATACATATATTTTCAGATGATAAACATATATATATATATATATATATATATATATATATATATATATATATATATATATATATATATATATATATATATATATATATATATATATATAAGTTTATCATATATATAGAAACACGGAGCTGATGCACGACTCTGGTGATCGAGTGAGATGGCAGAACATGACCGCCCACGCTTACCGGCATGGCACATGATGGATATATATATATATTCTAGAAACAATTCTTATAATATTGAAGACTAAGAAGCAGAAAAGTGCTGAATTCTACCAGATGTGACCATCAAAGAAAGCAAGCCCATAAACAGCGTGATGTCTCAGTGACTTAAATACTTGACCCTACATCACAGATGGGGAGAACGGTGATCGAGGGCATAGATCCTGGAGGAGTAGGCAGGAGGTCGACCAGCAAGAAGGTGGACACAGGGGTGCGGAGACACCTGGGGTATAGAATGTATGAGTCGGGAAAACTGGCCAAGGATGGAGAGTCGCTTAATGATGATGATTATAATGATGATGATGATGATTACGATGATAACGATGATAATGATGATGATGATTACGATGATAACGATGATAATTATGATGATGATTACCATGATAATGATGATGATGATGATGATGATGATGATTTGTTTTTTACGCTTGCTCGCTCGCTTTGAACTTAACCGTAGTCCATACACACATTTATAGTAGTGATGGACTGAATGGACTGCGTGTGGATTAGCTTTCCCTATTAACAGTGTCTTTCGCCATCAGGCGAACCCACTCCGACTTCAGAGGTACTTGTAATTTACGTCCCCAAGTCAAGGACGACAGATAAACATTTTAGTCCAGCTGTCCGGTGTAGGGGTTGAACCGCTTACCTTGGCATCAGCACACCGGATGTTTAAGAACACACATTCTTACCCATTCGACCATGCTGGCCTGCTAGATGATGATAATGATAATGATGATGATAATGTTAATGATGACGATGATAATGATAATGATGATGATGATGATGATGATGATGATGATGATGATGATGACGAGGTATAGAATGGCGATCTTGACTGGCAGTCAAGAGTGTTGTAGTCGTCGCTGGTTTGATTCTGTAAGCAGGGGAGATGATGTTATGTGATTACAGTTAATTAGTTTTCATGTGTCTGAGAGGAGCAGCACCAGGCGAGTGCGTGCAGACATACCTAGACGCCACCATGCACTGCAGAAACATGTTAACTACAGTGGAACGGCAGTGTGTCTTGTGTCATGTCTCCTTATGTCATGTGTTCTGTGTCCCGTGTCATGTGTCATGTGTTCCGTATCCCGTGTCAAGTAAAGCATTGTAAGATTGCTATTAAGTTCGTCAAGATGCCTGTTGATAGAACAGAACCTCAACTCAACGTGTTATGCCGAGACTGCAGAAAGTAAACGAAGTGCCGGTGTCAAGGGTGATTGTGTTGTTAGTCAAGATGGCCAGTAAGAAAACATGAGTTGGTCTCACATTAAAATATTACAAGTCTTGCTCAGTAGAGAAGTAGAAACTTCAAGACGATAGTTACTGGCTCATAAAATTAAGAACAGTTATGCTAGTCGTCATATATTTAAATATGAGGTGCATCTACCCTCTACAAGATAATGAGCATGGTGTAACCCAGGACGACTGGATGTTACAACAATTGTCAAGAAATAAAGATTGTGAACGGTTCTAGGACGCTGAGTTTGCTCATCCTACATTTGCTACGTTGTGTGTATTTCGCGAAATTGTCAGAGCATCTGCTCACCGAGCCACATATATGTAAGCAGGTCTTTGGCACATGTGTCTTTTGTCGTGTATCATGTGTCTTGTGTCGTGTGTCTTTTGTCGTGTATGTATCATGTGCCATGTGTCATGTTCTTTTGTCGTGCATCATGTGTCTTGTGTCATGTGTCTTGTGTCATGTGTCACGATCAACTGATTTTCCTAACATTACTCTAGTTCAGTGGTTCTCAACTGGTGGGGAATTCCCCCCCCCCCCCCATCCCAGGGGGGAATTTTAGGGTTTCCAGGGGGGGGGGGGATGAAGACCATTTCAAGATCGCGTTAATACAAGAACCAATTACTTGACATTGTTTTTCCCTTCATACTTTACACTTATGTACGTCTCATCCTTCTAAAATTCATTTGATAAAGTAAGTATACCCACAAATCATGTTTTATGTGGATGTCTAGACTTGTTTTAGTATATTCTATTAAATTTACCTTCCATTTTTACATATACTGTGTAAGGGTGGGGGGATGTTTAGATAGGAAATATGAAAGGGGGGGGGGAAATGACGTTCTGAAAATATGGTGAAGGGGGGCACGGGCCAAATTTTTGATAGGAAGGGAGGGAATGACGTTCTGAAAATATGGTGAAGGGGGGCACGGGCCAAAAAAGGTTGAGAACCACTGCTCTAGTTAGAAAAGTTACAAGAAACAGAAAGAAAACAAACCTTCCTATACTATGCTGATCAGATAATTATAGTAATTGACAGAAGTAACCACTGGCAGAGTTGACATGATTCACGTGACAGTCATGTCGGAACAAGTCATACACGTGGAGTAACAAGAGGAGGGAGGAAAAGAAAGGAGGAGGAGGGGCTGGAAGGAGGAGTGTTGTGAGGGGGATAATCATCAAGAAAAAGGGAGGAGGCAATGCAACTTTACAATTGTAAAAACTTTCGTAGGGGAATTTTAAGCGACTTTTTCTAATGGATTATCATCATTATCATCTGATCATCATCATGATCGCTATCACTATCATGTGCCTTATTGGGTGGCTTCAGGAGCTGCCTTTGGAAGTAAAGATGGCAGACCTAATACTTACCACACACATAAGTAGTATATAGGGTCTCTATCCATCGTTTTGATGGCGATTTTGTGAGGGATGGTGAGGGATGGTGAGGGCTGGTGAGGGTTGGTGAGGGATGATGAGTGCTAGTGAGGGTTGGTGAGGGATGACGAGGGATGCCACTGCCTCCCTCGCCCTCGAGTTGTGGTCTGCCTCATGCCTTCCAGCTCCTTCCTGTTTTTTTAAGTGTCAGCTGTCGTTTTTAATCAGAGCATCGGGGTTAACAATGAAAAGATCAACTGAACTATGGCGCCAGGTTTGCTAATTGATTCAGAATATGTCAGCCGGTGTAATGCATTAATTAGCTTCCCGTTTGTATAGACGCTTGCATAATCGATTGGTGTGCTCAGGCTGATACGGGTTGATGTATTTGTATCTTTGGTAAGATCGGCGAACATCTGTGAGCAAAAAGTCGATATTATCCGTACCAGAAATAATGTGGTTTGTAAATTACACCTGTCGGCGATAGGTGGCGTTTTTAATCAGAGCATCGGTATATGTAAACAATGATAAATGAATTGAGACACGGGGCTCGTTGGTACCACAGGTCGCATTGCAGATGGTGCGATAACCAATTCGGTAGAGTGTGTCTGGGTATCGCCAATGTGTAAGTGGGGTGTCTAATGGGTTAAGTTGGTACCATAGACCCTCTCATTTGGAGGTGTCAGGTTCGAATCCTACCGTGGGGGGGGTAGTGTGGGAGTGGGCGAGGGGTGTAACGGGTAAGTGGTACATTTTCTGTTGAAGCCGCTGCTGGTGATAACGGTGTCCCCCTAGACGGGGACTTTTTTTAAAGTCTACTAAGGGGGGTGAGGGGTTGCGGTGAAAGTAGTTGGTATGGGGTTTTGGTGGATAAACAAAGTGTAAATGGGGTGTCATTGCTGCCCTAGCGCTTGACGGGTTCGAGTCCTACGGTGTGGTGGAGGGGTGTATTTTTTAAAAAATAAATTTTTTCGGGGGTTTG
>JACEFZ010025679.1:0-97500 GCA_014155875.1 Cepaea nemoralis
CGAAGCCTGTAGCTGTGTGTTGTGTTGTCAATAGAGGGCCTGTAGTGTTTTGTTGTGTTGTCACTAGGGAGCCGTAGGTGTTGTTTTTTGCAATAGAGGGGCCTGTGCGTGTTGTTGTTTGTCACTAAACGAGGGGGTTTTTTTTTCAGGGCGGCGTGTTTTTGTGTGGGCACAGAGGAGCCGTAGTGTGTTTTTGTGTTGTCACTAGAGGACTGTAGGTGTGTTGGTTTGTCACAGAGGAGCCTGTAGCTGTTTTGTTGTTATTTAGGACTTAGGGTTTTTTTTCCTGGGGGTGTTTGGGGTTTTTTCCCCTAAGGAGCCCGTAGTGTGTTTTGTGTTTTCACTAGAGGAGCCTTACTGTGGTTTAGGGGGTTTTGGGGGTACTAAAAGGAGCTGTAGTGTTTGTTGGTTGTACTAGAGGGGGCCCGTGGTGTGTGTTGTGTTGTCACTAAGGAGCCTGTAGTGTGGTGTGTTGTCCTAAGGACCTTCTGTGGTTTTTTTTGGGTTTTTGTTGTCACTAAGGGGCCTTAGGTGTTTTTGTGTTTGGGCACTAGAGGAGCCTGTGCTTGTTGTTTGGGGAAATAGAGGAAAACCAAGTGTTTTTGCCCGTGTTGTTGTTGGGTTGTCACTAGAGGAGCCTGTAGCTGTGTTGTTGTGTTGTCAAGGAGCGGGTGTGTTGTTGTGTTGTCACTGAGGAGCCTGTGTTGTTGTGTTACTAGGGGCTGTAGCTGTGTTGTTGTGTTGTCACTAGAGGAGCTGTGTGTGTTGTTGTGTTGTCATAAGGAGCCTGTAGCTTGTTGTTGTGTTGTACTAGAGGAGCCTGTAGCTGTGTTGTTGTTGTCACTAGGGAGCCTGTAGTGTGTTGGTTGTAAGAGGAGCCTGTAGCTGTGTTGTTTGTCTAGGGCTGTAGTTGTTGTGATTTACTAGAGGGCTGTGTTGTTGTGTTGTCACTAGAGGAGCCTGAGCTGTGTTGTGTGGTCACTAGAGCAGTCTGTGTGTGTTGTGTTTCATAGAGGAGCCTGTAGTGTTGTTGTGTGTTACTAGAGGAGCCGTAGCTGTGTTGTTGTGTTGTCACTAGAGGAGCCTGTGTGTGTTGTGTGTTGTACTGAGGAGCCTGTGGTGTTGTGTGTTGTCACTAGAGGAGCCTGTAGCTGTGTTGTGTTGTCACTAGAGGAGCCTGTAGCTGTGTTGTTGTGTTGCACTAGAGGACCTGTGTAGCTGTGTTGTGTTGTCATAGAGGAGCCTGTAGGTGTGTTGTGTTGTCATGAGGGCCTGTAGCTGTGTTGTTGTGTCACTAGAGGAGCCTGTAGTGTGTTGTTGTGTTGTCACTAGAGGAGCCTGTAGGTGTTGTTGTGTTGTCACTAGGGAGCCTGTAGCCTGTGTTGTGTTGTACTAGAGGAGCCTGTAGTGTGTTTGTTGCTAGAGGAGCCTGTAGTGTGTTGTGTTGTCACTAGAGGAGCCTGTAGCTGTTGTTTGTTGCACTAGAGGAGCCTGTGCTGTGTTGTTTGCACTAGAGGAGCCGAGCTGTGTTGTGTTGCTAAGGAGCCTGTGCTGTTGTGTTCACTAAGGAGCCTGTAGTTGTGTTTGTTCACTAGAGGACCTGTAGCTGTGTTTGTGTTTGTCACTAGAGGCCTGTGCTGTGTTGTGTGTTGTACTAGAGGAGCCTGTAGATGTGTTTTGTTGTCACTAGAGGAGCCTGTAGCTGTTGTTGTTTGTCACTAGGGAGCTTGCTGTGTTGTTGTGTTCCCAGAGGAGCCTGGTGTGTGTTGTGTTGACTAGAGGAGCCTGTATGTGTTGTTGTGTTGTCATAGAGGAGCCTGTAGTGTTGTTGTGTTGTCACTAGAGGAGCCTGTAGGTGTTGTTGTGTTGTCACTAGAGGAGCCTGTAGCTGTGTTGTTGTGTTGTCACTAGAGGAGCCGGGGGTGTTGTTTTGTTGTCATAGAGGAGCCTGTAGCTGTGTTGTTGTGTGTCACTAGAGGGCCCGTAGGTGTTGTTTGTTTCACTAGAGGAGCCTGTAGGTTTTGTTGTTTGTTAAAGGGGGGTTTGGTTTTGTGTTGTCACTAGAGGAGCCCGTAGTGTGTTGTTTGTTTTGGGGCCCGTAGGGGTGTTGTGTTGTCACTAGAGGGGCCTGTAGTGTTTTTGTGTTGTCACTAGAGGAGCCTGTAGCTGTGTTTGTGTTGTCACTAGAGGAGCCTGTAGCTGTGTTGTTTTGGGGCACTGGGGCCTGAGCTGTGTTTTTGTGTTGTCACTAGAGGAGCCTGTAGGGTGTTGTGTTGTCACTAGAGGAGCCTGTAGCTGTGTTGTTTTTGTCACTAGAGGAGCCTGTAGGTGTTTTTGTGTTGTCACTAGAGGAGCCTGTAGCTTTTTTGTTGTTGGGGGAGGGGTGTGTTGTGTTTTCACTAGAGGAGCCTGTAGCTGGTTTTTTGTTGTCACTAGAGGAGCCTGTAGGTGTTTTGTGTTGTCACTAGAGGAGCCTGTAGGTGTGTTTTTGTGTTGTCACTAGAGGAGCCTGTAGCTGTGTTGGTTGGGTTTTCACTGAGGGCCTGGAGCTGTGTTGTTGTGGTTCACTAGAGGGGCCCGTGTTGTTTTGTTGTTGAGAGGAGCTGTGTTGTTGTGTTGTCACTAGAGGAGCCTGTAGCGTGTGTTGTGTTTTTCACTAGAGGAGCCTGTAGCTGTGGTTTTTTGTTGTCACTAGAGGAGCCTGTAGTGTGTTGGTGTTGTCACTAGAGGAGCCTGTAGCTGTGTTGTTGTTGTCACTAGAGGAGCCTGTAGCTGTGTTGTTGGGTTTTCACTAGAGGAGCCTGTAGTTTTTGTTGTGTTGTCACTAGAGGAGCCTGTAGCTGTGTTGTGTTGTCACTAGAGGAGCCTGTAGCGTGTGTTGTGTTGTCACTAGAGGAGCCTGTAGTGTTGTTTTTGTCACTAGAGGAGCCTGTAGCTGGGTTTTTTTTGGTCACTAGAGGAGCCTGTAGCTGTGTTGTTGTGTTGTCACTAGAGGAGCCTGTAGCTGTGTTGTTGTGTTGTCACTAGAGGAGCCTGTAGGTGTGTTGTTGTGTTGTCACTAGAGGAGCCTGTAGCTTGTTGTTGTGTTGTCACTAGAGGAGCCTGTAGCTGTGTTGTTGTGTTGTCACTAGAGGAGCCTGTAGCTGTGTTGTTGTGTTGTCACTAGAGGAGCCTGTAGCTGTGTGTTGTGTTGTCACTAGAGGAGCCTGTAGCTGTGTGTTGTGTTGTCACTAGAGGAGCCTGTAGCTGTGTTGTTGTGTTGTCACTAGAGGAGCCTGTAGTGTGTTGTTGTGTTGTCACTAGAGGAGCCTGTAGCTGTGTTTTGTGTTGTCACTAGAGGACCCGTAGTGTGTTGTTGTGTTGTCACTAGAGGAGCCTGTAGGTGTTGTTGTGTTGTCACTAGAGGAGCCTGTAGTGTGTTGTGTGTGTGTCACTAGAGGAGCCTGTAGCTGTGTTGTTGTGTTGTCACTAGAGGAGCCTGTAGCTGTGTTGTTGTGTTGTCACTAGAGGAGCCCGTAGGTGTGTTTTGTGTTGTCACTAGAGGAGCCTGTAGCTGTGTTTTGTGTTGTCACTAGAGGAGCCTGCAGCTGTGTTTTGTTGTCACTAGAGGAGCCTGTAGCTGTGTTTTGTTGTCACTAGAGGAGCCTGTAGGTGTGTTGTGTTGTCACTAGAGGAGCCTGTAGCTGTGTTGTTGTGTTGTCACTAGAGGAGCCTGTAGGTGTGTTTGTGTTGTCACTAGAGGAGCCTGTAGCTGTGTGTTGTGTTGTCACTAGAGGAGCCTGTAGCTGTGTTTGTGTTGTCACTAGAGGAGCCTGTAGCTGTGTTTGTGTTGTCACTAGAGGAGCCTGTAGCTGTGTTTTTGTGTTGTCACTAGAGGAGCCTGTAGCTGTGTTGTGTTGTCACTAGAGGAGCCTGTAGGTGTTGTTGTGTTGTCACTAGAGGAGCCTGTAGGTGTGTTGTGTTGTCACTGAGGAGCCTGTAGGTGTGTTGTGTTGTCACTAGAGGAGCCTGTAGCTGTGTTTGTTGTCATAGAGGAGCCTGTAGTGTGTTGTTTTGTGTCACTAGAGGAGCCTGTAGTGTGTTGTGTTGTTAAGGAGGAGCCTGTGTTTTGTTGTTTGGGGCCTTTGGGGTTTTTACTGGGGTTTTGTTGTTGGGCACTGGGGGCCCGTGGTTTTGTTGTTTTAAGAGGAGCCCGTGTTGTTTGTGTTCCCAAAAGGCCTGTGTGTTTGTTGTTTGACGAGGAGCTGTGTTTTGTTGTTGGGGCCCGAGCCCGTGTGTGTTGTTTGTTTAAGAGGCCGTGTTTTGTGTTGTTGACTAGGAGCCTGTGTTTTGTTGTTTGGCCTGAGGGCTGTTGTTTTGTTGTTGGGCCCCTGAGGGCCTGGAGCTGTGGTGTTGTGTTGTCACTAGAGGAGCCTGTAGCTTTGTTTGTTGTTAAGGAGGAGCTGTGTTGTTGTGTTGTTAAGAGGAGCTGTGTTGTTGGTTGTCACTAGAGGAGCCTGTAGGTGTTTTTGTGTTGTCACTAGAGGAGCCTGTAGCTGTGTTGTGTTGTCACTAGAGGAGCCTGTAGTGTGTTGTTGTTGTCACTAGAGGAGCCTGTAGCTGTGTTGTTTTTGTCACTAGAGGAGCCTGTAGCTGTGTTGTTGTGTTGTCACTAGAGGAGCCTGTAGGTGTTTTTGTGTTGTCACTAGAGGAGCCTGTAGTGTGTTGTGGTTGTCACTAGAGGAGCCTGTAGCTGTGTTGTTGTGTTGTCACTAGAGGAGCCTGTAGGTGTGTTGTTGGGTTTTCACTAGAGGAGCCTGTATGTGTTTTTGTGTTGTCACTAGAGGAGCCTGTATGTGTGTTGTTGTGTTGTCACTAGAGGAGCCTGTAGCTGTGTTGTTGTGTTGTCACTAGAGGAGCCTGTAGCTGTGTTGTTGTGTTGTCACTAGAGGAGCCTGTAGGTGTGTTGTTGTGTTGTCACTAGAGGAGCCTGTAGCTGTGTTGTTGTGTGGTCACTAGAGGAGCCTGTAGCTGTGTTGTTGTGTTGTCACTAGAGGAGCCTGTAGTGTGTTTTTGTGTTGTCACTAGAGGAGCCTGTAGCTGTGTTGTTGTGTTGTCACTAGAGGAGCCTGTAGCGTGTTGTTGTGTTGTCACTAGAGGAGCCTGTAGTTTTTGTTGTGTTGTCACTAGAGGAGCCTGTAGGTGTGTTGTTGTTTGTCACTAGAGGAGCCTGTAGCTGTGTTGTTGTGTTGTCACTAGAGGAGCCTGTAGCTGGTTTTTTGTGTTGTCACTAGAGGAGCCTGTAGCTGTGTTGTTGTGTTGTCACTAGAGGAGCCTGTAGCTGTGTTGTTGTGTTGTCACTAGAGGAGCCTGTAGCTGTGTTGTTGTGTTGTCACTAGAGGAGCCTGTAGCTGTGTTGTTGTGTTGTCACTAGAGGAGCCTGTAGCTGTTTTGTTGTGTTGTCAATAGAGGAGCCTGTAGCTGTGTTGTTGTGTTGTCACTAGAGGAGCCTGTAGTGTGTTGTGTTGTCACTAGAGGAGCCCGTAGTGTGTTGTTGTGTTGTCACTAGAGGAGCCTGTAGTGTGTTGTTGTGTTGTCACTAGAGGAGCCTGTAGCTGTGTTGTGTTTTCACTAGAGGAGCCTGTAGGGGTGTTGTGTTGTCACTAGAGGAGCCTGTAGCTGTGTTGTTGTTTGGGAACCCGAGGGTGTTGTGTTGTTGGGCCTGTAAGGGGGTGTACTGGGTTTTGTTGTTGGGCCTGAGGGCTGGTTTTGTTGTTTAAGAGGAGCTGTGTTGTTGTGTTGTCACTAGAGGAGCCTGTGTTTTTTGTAGTTTTGCTTGTGTTTGGGCCGGGTGTAGTGTGTTGTGTTGTCACTAGAGGAGCCTGTAGTTGTTGTGTTGTCACTGAGGAGCCTGGGGTTGTTGTGTTGTCACTAGAGGAGCTGTAGTTGTGTGTTTAAAGGTGTGTTTGTTAAAGGGGTTGTGTTTGTCATAGAGGAGCCTGTAGTGTGTTTGTTGTCACTAGAGGAGCCTGTAGCGTGTTTGTTGTCATGAGGAGCCTGTAGGTGTGTTGTGTGTCACTAGAGGAGCCTGTAGTGTGTTTGTGTCATAGAGAGCCTGTAGTGTGTTGTTTTTCCAAAAGCCTGTAGTGTTTTGTTTCACTAAGGAGCCTGTAGTGTTTTGTTTCACTAGAGGAGCTGTAGTTTGTTGTGTTGTCACTAGAGGAGCCTGTAGCTTTGTTGTGTTGTCACTAGAGGAGCCTGTAGGTGTTTTGTGTTGTCACTAGAGGAGCCTGTAGCTGTGTTTGTTTTTTCATAGGGAGGTTTGTTTGTTGTGTTGTCACTAGAGGAGCCGGGGTTGTTGTGTTGTCACTAAGGACCTGTAGGGTTTTTGTTGTGTTGTCACTAGAGGAGCCTGTAGCTGTGTTTTGTGTTGTCACTAGAGGAGCCTGTAGCTTTTTGTTGTGTTGTCACTAGAGGAGCCTGTAGGTGTTTTTGTGTTGTCACTAGAGGAGCCTGTTTTTTTTGTTTTCACTAGAGGAGCCTGTAGCTGTTTGTTGTTTGTCACTAGAGGAGCCTGTAGCTGTGTTTTTTGTTGTCACTAGAGGAGCTGTAGTGTGTTTTGTGTTTTCACTAGAGGAGCCCGTAGGTGTTTTGTGTTGTCACTGGGGCCCGAGCTGGTTTTGTTTTATTTGAGGAGCCTTGTTGTTTTGTGTTGTCACTAGAGGAGCCTGTAGCTGTGTTTGTTGTTTTAAGGGGGTGGGTTTTTGTGTTGTCACTAGAGGAGCCTGTAGGTGTGTTTGTTTCCAAAAGGGGTTTTGTGTTTGTTAAAGGGGGGGGTGTTTTTTTACTAGAGGAGCCTGTAGCTGTGTTGTGTGTCCAAAAGCCGGGTTTTTGTGTTGTCACTAGAGGAGCCTGTAGCTGTGTTGTTTGTCACTAGAGGAGCCTGTAGGTGTGTTGTGTTGTCACTAGAGGAGCCTGTAGGTGTGTTGTGTTGTCACTTTGAGGAGCCTGTAGTGTGTTGTTGTGTTGTCACTAGAGGAGCCTGTAGTGTGTTGTTGTGTTGTCACTAGAGGAGCCTGTAGTGTGTTGTTGTGTTGTCACTAGAGGAGCCTGTAGGTGTGTTGTTGTGTTGTCACTAGAGGAGCCTGTAGGTGTGTTGTTGTGTTGTCACTAGAGGAGCCTGTAGCTGTGTTGTTGTGTGTCACTAGAGGAGCCTGTAGCTGTGTTGTTGTGTTTCACTAGAGGAGCCTGTAGGTGTTTTTGTGTTGTCACTAGAGGAGCCTGTAGGGGTTGTTGTGTTGTCACTAGAGGAGCCTGTAGCTGTGTTGTTGTGTTGTCACTAGAGGAGCCTGTAGCTGTGTTTTTGTGTTTCACTAGAGGAGCCTGTAGTGTGTTTTTGTGTTTTCACTAGAGGAGCCTGTAGCTGTGTTGTTGTGTTGTCACTAGAGGAGCCTGTAGTGTGTTGTTGTGTTGTCACTAGAGGAGCCTGTAGCTGTGTTGTTGTGGGGCCTAGGGGCCTGAGCTGTGTTGTTGTGGTCACTAGAGGAGCCTGTAGTGTGTTTTTGGGGTTGTCACTAGAGGAGCCCGTAGCTGTGTTGTTGTGTTGTCACTAGAGGAGCCTGTAGCTTTTTTTGTTTTGGGGGGGGGGGGGGGGGGGGGGGGGGGGGGGGGGGGGGGGGGGGGGGGGGGGGGGGGGGGGGGGGGGGGGGGGGGGGGGGGGGGGGGGGGGGGGGGGGGGGGGGGGGGGGGGGGGGGGGGGGGGGGGGGGGGGGGGGGGGGGGGGGGGGGGGGGGGGGGGGGGGGGGGGGGGGGGGGGGGGGGGGGGGGGGGGGGGGGGGGGGGGGGGGGGGGGGGGGGGGGGGGGGGGGGGGGGGGGGGGGGGGGGGGGGGGGGGGGGGGGGGGGGGGGGGGGGGGGGGGGGGGGGGGGGGGGGGGGGGGGGGGGGGGGGGGGGGGGGGGGGGGGGGGGGGGGGGGGGGGGGGGGGGGGGGGGGGGGGGGGGGGGGGGGGGGGGGGGGGGGGGGGGGGGGGGGGGGGGGGGGGGGGGGGGGGGGGGGGGGGGGGGGGGGGGGGGGGGGGGGGGGGGGGGGGGGGGGGGGGGGGGGGGGTTTTTTTTTTTTTTTTTTTTTTTTTTTTTTTTTTTTTTTTTTTTTTTTTTTTTTTTTTTTTTTTTTTTTTTTTTTTTTTTTTTTTTTTTTTTTTTTTTTTTTTTTTTTTTTTTTTTTTTTTTTTTTTTTTTTTTTTTTTTTTTTTTTTTTTTTTTTTTTTTTTTTTTTTTTTTTTTTTTTTTTTTTTTTTTTTTTTTTTTTTTTTTTTTTTTTTTTTTTTTTTTTTTTTTTTTTTTTTTTTTTTTTTTTTTTTTTTTTTTTTTTTTTTTTTTTTTTTTTTTTTTTTTTTTTTTTTTTTTTTTTTTTTTTTTTTTTTTTTTTTTTTTTTTTTTTTTTTTTTTTTTTTTTTTTTTTTTTTTTTTTTTTTTTTTTTTTTTTTTTTTTTTTTTTTTTTTTTTTTTTTTTTTTTTTTTTTTTTTTTTTTTTTTTTTTTTTTTTTTTTTTTTTTTTTTTTTTTTTTTTTTTTTTTTTTTTTTTTTTTTTTTTGAGGAGCCTGTAGGTGTTTTTGTGTTGTCACTAGAGGACCTGTAGGTGTTTTTTGTGTTGTCACTAGAGGAGCCTGTAGGGTTTTTGTTGTGTTGTCACTAGAGGAGCCTGTAGTGTTTGTTGTGTTGTCACTAGAGGAGCCTGTAGCTGTGTTTTTGTGTTGTCACTAGAGGAGCCTGTAGGTGTGTTGTTTGTCACTAGAGGAGCCTGTAGGTGTGTTTTGTTGTCACTAGAGGAGCCTGTAGGGTTTTTGTGTTGTCACTAGAGGAGCCTGTAGCTGTGTTTTTGTGTTGTCACTAGAGGAGCCTGTAGGTGTGTTGTGTTGTCACTAGAGGAGCCTGTAGCTGTGTTGTTTTTGGGCACTAGAGGAGCCGTAGTGTGTTTTGTGTTGTCACTAGAGGGGCCTGTAGCTGTGTTGTGTTGTCACTAGAGGAGCCTGTAGGTGTGTTGTGTTGTCACTAGAGGAGCCTGTAGCTGTGTTGTGTTGTCACTAGAGGAGCCTGTAGGTGTGTTGTTGTGTTGTCACTAGAGAAGCCTGTAGGTGTGTTGTTGTGTTGTCACTAGAGGAGACTGTAGCTGTGTTATTGTGTTGTCACTAGAGGAGCCTGCAGCTGTGTTATGTTGTCATTAGAGGAGCCTGTAGCTGTGTTTTGTGTTGTCACTAGAGGAGCCTGTAGCTGTGTTATGTTGTCATTAGAGGAGCCTGTAGCTGTGTTGTTGTGTTGTCACTAGAGGAGCCTGTAGGTGTGTTGTGTTGTCACTAGATGAGCCTGTAGTGTGTTGTGTTTCACTAGAGGAGCCTGAGCTGTGTTGTGTTGTCACTAGAGGAGCCTGTAGCTGTGTTGTGTTGTCACTAGAGGAGCCTGTAGCTGTGTTGTGTTGTCACTAGAGGAGCCTGTAGCTGTGTTGTGTTGTCACTAGAGGAGCCTGTAGCTGTGTTGTGTTGTCACTAGAGGAGCCTGTAGCGTGGTTTTGTTGTCACTGAGGAGCCTGTAGTGTGTTGTGTTGTCACTAGAGGAGCCTGTAGCTGTGTTTTGTTTCATTTGAGGAGCCTGTAGCTTTTGTTGTGTTGTCACTAGAGGAGCCTGTAGGTGTTGTTGGTTGTCACTAAGGAGCCTGTAGGTGTTGTTTTTGTCACTAGAGGAGCCCGTAGCTGTGTTTTTGTTTGTCACTAGAGGAGCCTGTAGCTGTGGTTTTGTTGTCACTAGAGGGGCCCGTAGCTGTGTTTTTGTTGTCACTAGAGGAGCCTGTAGCTGTGTTGTTTTTTGTCACTAGAGGAGCCTGTAGCTGTTTTTTGTGTTGTCATAGAGGAGCCCGTAGCTGGTGTTGTGTTGTCACTAGAGGAGCCTGTAGCTGTGTTGGTTTTCACTAGAGGAGCCTGTAGCTGTGTTTTGTGTTGTCACTAGAGGAGCCCGTAGGGTTTTTGTTGTGTTGTCACTAGAGGAGCCTGTAGCTGTTTGTTTGTGGGCACTAGAGGAGCCTGTATGTGTTTTTGTGTGTCACTAGAGGAGCCTGTAGGGTTTTTGTGTTGTCACTAGAGGAGCCTGTAGCTGTGTTTTGTGTTTTCACTAGAGGAGCCTGTAGTGTGTTGTTGTGTGGGCACTAGAGGAGCTGTAGTGGTTTTTGTGTTTCACTAGAGGAGCCTGTAGCTGTGTTGTTGTGTTTTCACTAGAGGAGCCTGTAGGTGTTTTTGTGTTGTCACTAGAGGAGCCTGTAGGTGTGTTGTGTTGTCACTAGAGGAGCCTGTAGGTGTTTTTGTGTTGTCACTAGAGGGGCCTGTAGTGTGTTTTGGTTGTCACTAGAGGACCTGTAGCTGTTTTTGTTTTTTGTCACTAGAGGAGCCTGTAGCTTGTTGTTGTGTTGTCACTAGAGGGGCCTGTAGCTGTGTTGTTGTGTTGTCACTAGAGGAGCCCGTAGCTGTGTTTTTGTGTGTCACTAGAGGAGCCTGTAGTGTGTTGTTGTGTTGTCACTAGAGGAGCCTGTGGGGTGTTGTGTTGTCACTAGAGGAGCCTGTAGGTGTGTTGTTGTGTTGTCACTAGAGGAGCCTGTAGGTGTGTTGTTGTGTTTTCACTAGAGGAGCCTGTAGCTGTGTTGTTGTGTTGTCACTAGAGGAGCCTGTAGGTGTGTTGTGTTGTCACTAGAGGAGCCTGTAGTTTTTGTTGTGTTGTCACTAGAGGAGCCTGTAGCTGTGTTGTTGTGTTGTCACTAGAGGAGCCTGTAGCTGTGTGTTGTGTTGTCACTAGAGGAGCCTGTAGATGTGTTGTTGTGTTGTCACTAGAGGAGCCTGTAGGTGTGTTGTGTTGTCACTAGAGGAGCCTGTAGCTGTGTTGTTGTGTTGTCACTAGAGGAGCCTGTAGCTGTGTTGTTGTGTTGTCACTAGAGGAGCCTGTAGCTGTGTTGTTGTGTTGTCACTAGAGGAGCCTGTAGCTGTGTTGTTGTGTTGGGCACTAGAGGAGCCTGTAGCTGTGTTGTTGTGTTGTCACTAGAGGAGCCTGTAGGTGTTTTTGTGTTGTCACTAGAGGAGCCTGTAGTTTTTGTTGTGTTTTCACTAGAGGAGCCTGTAGCTGTGTTTTTGTTTTGGTCACTAGAGGAGCCTGTAGCTGTGTTTTTGTGTTGTCACTAGAGGAGCCTGTAGTGTGTTTTGTGTTTTCACTAGAGGAGCCTGTAGCTTTTGTTGTTGTGTGGTCACTAGAGGAGCCTGTAGCTGGTTGTTGTGTTTCACTAGAGGAGCCTGTAGCTTTTTGTTGTGTTGTCACTAGAGGAGCCTGTAGGTGTTTTTGTGTTGTCACTAGAGGAGCCTGTAGGTGTGTTGTGTTGTCACTAGAGGAGCCTGTAGGTGTGTTGTTGTGTTGTCACTAGAGGAGCCCGTAGTTTTGTTGTTGTGTTGTCACTAGAGGAGCCTGTAGCTGTGTTGTTTTTTGGGCACTAGAGGAGCCTGTAGCTGTGTTGTTGTGTTTTCACTAGAAGGGGCCTGTAGCTTTTTGTTTGTTGTCATAGAGGAGCCTGTAGCTGTGTTGTTGTGTTTTCACTAGAGGAGCCTGTAGGGTGTGGTTTTTGTGTTGTCACTAGAGGAGCCTGTAGGTGTGTTGTGTTGTCACTAGAGGAGCCTGTAGGTGTTTTTTGTGTTGTCACTAGAGGAGCCTGTAGGTGTGTTGTTTTTTGTCACTAGAGGAGCCTGTAGCTTTTTGTTGTGTTGTCACTAGAGGAGCCTGTAGGGGTGTTGTGTTGTCACTAGAGGAGCCTGTAGGTTTTTGTTGTGTTTTCACTAAGGAGCCTGTAGCGTGGTTTTTTTGTCACTAGAGGAGCCTGTAGGTGTGTTTTTGTTGTCACTAGAGGAGCCTGTAGTGTGTTGTTTGTTTCACTAGAGGAGCCTGTAGGTGTTTTTGTGTTGTCACTAGAGGAGCCTGTAGTGTGTTGTTGTGTTGTCACTAGAGGAGCCCGTAGCTGTGTTGTTGTGTTTTCACTAGAGGAGCCTGTAGTTGTGTTGTGTTGTCACTAGAGGAGCCTGTAGCTGTGTTGTTGTGTTGTCACTAGAGGAGCCTGTAGTGTGTTTTTGTGTTGTCACTAGAGGAGCCTGTAGCTGTGTTGTTTTGTTTTCACTAGAGGAGCCTGTAGTGTGTTTTTGTTTTTCACTAGAGGAGCCTGTAGTGTGTTTTGTGTTGTCACTAGAGGAGCCTGTAGCTGTGTTGTTGTGGTACTAGAGGAGCCTGTAGGTGTGTTGTTGTGTTTTCACTAGAGGAGCCTGTAGCTGTGTTTTGTGTTGTCACTAGAGGAGCCTGTAGGGGGTTTTTTGTTGTCATAGAGGAGCCTGTAGCTTTTGTTGTGTTGTCACTAGAGGAGCCTGTAGCTGTGTTTTGTTGTCACTAGAGGAGCCTGTAGCTGTGTTTTGGGGTTGTCACTAGAGGAGCCTGTAGGTGTGTTGTGTTGTCACTAGAGGAGCCTGTAGGGGGGTTTTTGTGTTGTCACTAGAGGAGCCTGTAGGGTTTTTGTTGTGTTGTCACTAGAGGAGCCTGTAGCTGTGTTGTTTTTGTCACTAGAGGAGCCTGTAGCTTTTTGTTGTGTTGTCACTAGAGGAGCCTGTAGGTGTGTTGTGTTGTCACTAGAGGAGCCTGTAGCTGTGTTTTGTTGGGCACTAGAGGAGCCTGTAGCTTTTTTGTTGTGTTGTCACTGAGGAGCCTGTAGTGTGTTTGTTGTCACTAGAGGAGCCTGTAGTGTGTTTGTTGTCATAGAGGAGCCTGTAGCTGTGTTGTGTTGTCACTAGAGGAGCCTGTAGGTGTGTTGTTGTGTTGTCACTAGAGGAGCCTGTAGGTGTGTTGTTGTGTTGTCACTAGAGGAGCCTGTAGCTGTGTTATTGTGTTGTCACTAGAGGAGCCTGTAGCTGTGTTGTGTTGTCACTAGAGGAGCCTGTAGCTGTGTTGTGTTGTCACTAGAGGAGCCTGTAGCTTTTTGTTTGTTGTCACTAGAGGAGCCTGTAGCTGTGTTGTTGTGTTGTCACTAGAGGAGCCTGTAGGTGTGTTGTGTTGTCACTAGAGGAGCCTGTAGCTGTGTTGTGTTGTCACTAGAGGAGCCTGTAGCTGTGTTGTGTTGTCACTAGAGGAGCCTGTAGCTGTGTTGTGTTGTCACTAGAGGAGCCTGTAGCTGTGTTGTGTTGTCACTAGAGGAGCCTGTAGCTGTGTTGTGTTGTCACTAGAGGAGCCTGTAGCTGTGTTTTTTGTTGTCACTAGAGGAGCCTGTAGTGTGTTGTGTTGTCACTAGAGGAGCCTGTAGTGTTTTTGTGTTGTCACTAGAGGAGCCTGTAGCTGTGTTATGTTGTCATTAGAGGAGCCCGTAGCTGTGTTGTTTAGTTGTCACTAGAGGAGCCTGTAGATGTGTTGTTGTGTTGTCACTAGAGGAGCCTGTAGCTGTGTTTTTGTGTTGTCACTAGAGGAGCCTGTAGGTGTGTTTTTGTGTTCACTAGAGGAGCCTGTAGCTGTGTTGTTGTGTGTCACTAGAGGAGCCTGTAGCTGTGTTGTTTGTGTTGTCACTAGACGGAGCCTGTAGCTGTGTTGTTGTGTTGTCACTAGAGGAAGCCTGTAGATGTTGTTGTTGTGTTGTCACTAGAGGAGCCTGTAGCTGTGTTGTTGTGTTGTCACTAGAGGAGCCTGTAGCTGTGTTGTATGTGTTGTCACTAGAGGAGCTCTGTAGCTGTTTGTTGTGTTGTCACTAGAGGAGCCTGTAGTGTGTTGTTGTGTTTGTCACTGAGGAGCTCTGTAGCTGTGTTGTTGTGTTGTCCACAAGAGGAGCCTGTAGCTGTGTTGTTGTGTTGTCACTAGAGGAGCCTGTAGCTGTGTTGTTGTGTTGTCACTAGAGGAGCCTGTAGATGTGTTGTTGTGTTGTCACTAGAGGAGCCTGTAGCTGTGTTGTTGTGTTGTCACTAGAGGAGCCTGTAGCTGTGTCTTGTTGTGTTGTCACTAGAGGAGCCTGTAGATGTGTTGTTGTGTTGTCACTAGAGGAGCCTGTAGGTGTTTTTGTGTTGTCACTAGAGGAGCCTGTAGGTGTGTTGTTGTGTTGTCACTAGAGGAGCCTGTAGTGTGTGTTGTGTTGTCACTAGAGGAGCCTGTAGCTGTGTTGTTGTGTTGTCACTAGAGGAGCCTGTAGCTGTGTTGTTGTTGTCACTAGAGGAGCCTGTAGCTGTTGTTGTGTTGTCACTAGAGGAGCCTGTAGCTGTGTTGTTGTGTTGTCACTAGAGGAGCCTGTAGCTGTGTTGTTGTGTTGTCACTAGAGGAGCCTGTAGGTGTGTTGTGTTGTCACTAGAGGAGCCTGTAGGTGTGTTGTTGTGTTGTCACTAGAGGAGCCTGTAGCTGTGTTGTTGTGTTGTCACTAGAGGAGCCTGTAGCTGTGTTGTTGTGTTGTCACTAGAGGAGCCTGTAGCTGTGTTGTTGTGTTGTCACTAGAGGAGCCTGTAGTGTGTTGTTGTGTTGTCACTAGAGGAGCCTGTAGCTGTGTTGTTGTGTTGTCACTAGAGGAGCCTGTAGCTGTGTTGTTGTGTTGTCACTAGAGGAGCCTGTAGCTGTGTTGTGTGTTGTCACTAGAGGAGCCTGTAGCTGTGTTGTGTTGTCACTAGAGGAGCCTGTAGCGGTGTGTGTAGTTGTGTTGTCACTAGAGGAGCCTGTAGGCTGTGTTGTTGTGTTGTCACTAGAGGAGCCTGTAGCTGTGTTGTGTTGTCACTAGAGGAGCCTGTAGCTGTGTTGTGTTGTCACTAGAGGAGCCTGTAGCGTGTGTTGTGTTGTCACTAGAGGAGCCTGTAGCTGTGTTGTTGTGTTGTCACTAGAGGAGCCTGTAGCTGTGTTGTTGTGTTGTCACTAGAGGAGCCTGTAGCTGTGTTGTGTTGTCACTAGAGGAGCCTGTTGTTGTGTGGTCACTAGAGGAGCCTGTAGGTGTGTTGTGTTGTCACTAGAGGAGCCTGTAGCTGTGTTGTGTGTGTCACTAGAGGAGCCTGTAGCTGTGTGTTGTGTTGTCACTAGAGGAGCCTGTAGGTGTTGTTGTGTTGTCACTAGAGGAGCCTGTAGCTGTGTTGTTGTGTTGTCACTAGAGGAGCCTGTAGCTGTGTTGTTGTGTTGTCACTAGAGGAGCCTGTAGCTGTGTTGTTGTGTTGTCACTAGAGGAGCCTGTAGCTGTGTTGTTGTGTGGTCACTAGAGGAGCCTGTAGCTGTGTTGTTGTGTTGTCACTAGAGGAGCCTGTAGCTGTGTTGTTGTGTTGTCACTAGAGGAGCCTGTAGCTGTGTTGTTGTGTTGTCACTAGAGGAGCCTGTAGCTGTGTTGTTGTGTTGTCACTAGAGGAGCCTGTAGCTGTGTTGTTGTGTTGTCACTAGAGGAGCCTGTAGGTGTGTTGTGTTGTCACTAGAGGAGCCTGTAGCTGTGTTGTTGTGTGGTCACTAGAGGAGCCTGTAGCTGTGTTGTTGTGTGTCACTAGAGGAGCCTGTAGCTGTGTTGTTGTGTTGTCACTAGAGGAGCCTGTAGCTGTGTTGTTGTGTTGTCACTAGAGGAGCCTGTAGCTGTTGTTGTGTTGTCACTAGAGGAGCCTGTAGGTGTGTTGTGTTGTCACTAGAGGAGCCTGTAGCTGTGTTGTTGTGTTGTCACTAGAGGAGCCTGTAGCTGTGTTGTTGTGTTGTCACTAGAGGAGCCTGTAGCTGTGTTGTGTTGTCACTAGAGGAGCCTGTAGCTGTGTTGTTGTGTTGTCACTAGAGGAGCCTGTAGGTGTGTTGTGTTGTCACTAGAGGAGCCTGTAGCTGTGTTGTTGTGTGGTCACTAGAGGAGCCTGTAGCTGTGTTGTTGTGTTGTCACTAGAGGAGCCTGTAGCTGTGTTGTGTTGTCACTAGAGGAGCCTGTAGGTGTGTTGTGTTGTCACTAGAGGAGCCTGTAGCTGTGTTGTTGTGTTGTCACTAGAGGAGCCTGTAGCTGTGTTGTTGTGTTGTCACTAGAGGAGCCTGTAGGTGTGTTGTTGTGTTGTCACTAGAGGAGCCTGTAGCTGTGTTGTTGTGTTGTCACTAGAGGAGCCTGTAGCTGTGTTGTGTGTTGTCATTAGAGGAGCCTGTAGCTGTGTTATGTTGTCACTAGAGGAGCCTGTAGCTGTGTTATGTTGTCATTAGAGGAGCCTGTAGCTGTGTTGTTGTGTTGTCACTAGAGGAGCCTGTAGGTGTGTTGTGTTGTCACTAGAGGAGCCTGTAGCTGTGTTGTGTTGTCACTAGAGGAGCCTGTAGCTGTGTTGTGTTGTCACTAGAGGAGCCTGTAGCTGTGTTGTGTTGTCACTAGAGGAGCCTGTAGCTGTGTTGTGTTGTCACTAGAGGAGCCTGTAGCTGTGTTGTGTTGTCACTAGAGGAGCCTGTAGCTGTGTTGTGTTGTCACTAGAGGAGCCTGTAGCTGTGTTGTGTTGTCACTAGAGGAGCCTGTAGGTGTGTTGTGTTGTCACTAGAGGAGCCTGTAGCTGTGTTGTGTTGTCACTAGAGGAGCCTGTAGCTGTGTTGTTGTGTTGTCACTAGAGGAGCCTGTAGATCTGTTGTTGTGTTGTCACTAGAGGAGCCTGTAGCTGTGTTGTTGTGTTGTCACTAGAGGAGCCTGTAGTGTGTGTTGTGTTGTCACTAGATGAGCCTGTAGCTGTGTGTTGTGTTGTCACTAGAGGAGCCTGTAGGCTGTGTTGTTGTGTTGTCACTAGAGGAGCCTGTAGCTGTGTTGTTGTGTTGTCACTAGAGGAGCCTGTAGCTGTGTTGTTGTGTTGTCACTAGAGGAGCCTGTAGCTGTGTTGTTGTGTTGTCACTAGAGGAGCCTGTAGCTGTGTTGTTGTGTTGTCACTAGAGGAGCCTGTAGCTGTGTTGTTGTGTTGTCACTAGAGGAGCCTGTAGCTGTGTTGTTGTGTTGTCACTAGAGGAGCCTGTAGCTGTGTTGTTGTGTTGTCACTAGAGGAGCCTGTAGCTGTGTTGTTGTGTTGTCACTAGAGGAGCCTGTAGCTGTGTGTTGTGTTGTCACTAGAGGAGCCTGTAGCTGTGTTGTTGTGTTGTCACTAGAGGAGCCTGTAGCTGTGTTGTTGTGTGGTCACTAGAGGAGCCTGTAGCTGTGTTGTTGTGTTGTCACTAGAGGAGCCTGTAGCTGTGTGTTGTGTTGTCACTAGAGGAGCCTGTAGTGTGTTGTGTTGTCACTAGAGGAGCCTGTAGCTGTGTTGTTGTGTTGTCACTAGAGGAGCCTGTAGGTGTGTTGTGTTGTCACTAGAGGAGCCTGTAGCTGTGTTGTTGTTGTCACTAGAGGAGCCTGTAGCGTGTGTTGTGTTGTCACTAGAGGAGCCTGTAGCTGTGTTGTTGTGTTGTCACTAGAGGAGCCTGTAGCTGTGTTGTTGTGTTGTCACTAGAGGAGCCTGTAGCTGTGTTGTTGTGTTGTCACTAGAGGAGCCTGTAGCTGTGTGTTGTGTTGTCACTAGAGGAGCCTGTAGCTGTGTTGTTGTGTTGTCACTAGAGGAGCCTGTAGCTGTGTTGTTGTGTTGTCACTAGAGGAGCCTGTAGCTGTGTTGTTGTGTTGTCACTAGAGGAGCCTGTAGCTGTGTTGTTGTGTTGTCACTAGAGGAGCCTGTAGGTGTGTTGTGTTGTCACTAGAGGAGCCTGTAGCTGTGGTTGTGTTGTCACTAGAGGAGCCTGTAGCTGTGTTGTTGTGTTGTCACTAGAGGAGCCTGTAGCTGTGTTGTTGTGTTGTCACTAGAGGAGCCTGTAGGTGTGTTGTGTTGTCACTAGAGGAGCCTGTAGCTGTGTTGTTGTGTTGTCACTAGAGGAGCCTGTAGCTGTGTTGTGTGTGTGTCACTAGAGGAGCCTGTAGCTGTGTGTGTGTTGTCACTAGAGGAGCCTGTAGCTGTGTTGTGTTGTCACTAGAGGAGCCTGTAGCTGTGTTGTGTTGTCACTAGAGGAGCCTGTAGCTGTGTTGTTGTGTTGTCACTAGAGGAGCCTGTAGCTGTGTTGTGTTGTCACTAGAGGAGCCTGTAGCTGTGTGTTGTGTTGTCACTAGAGGAGCCTGTAGCTGTGTTGTGTTGTCACTAGAGGAGCCTGTAGCTGTGTTGTTGTGTTGTCACTAGAGGAGCCTGTAGCTGTGTTGTGTTGTCACTAGAGGAGCCTGTTGTTGTGTTGTCACTAGAGGAGCCTGTAGGTGTGTTGTGTTGTCACTAGAGGAGCCTGTAGCTGTGTTGTTGTGTTGTCACTAGAGGAGCCTGTAGCTGTGTTGTGTTGTCACTAGAGGAGCCTGTAGCGTGTGTTGTGTTGTCACTAGAGGAGCCTGTAGCTGTGTTGTGTTGTCACTAGAGGAGCCTGTAGCTGTGTGTGTGTTGTCACTAGAGGAGCCTGTAGCTGTGTTGTTGTGTTGTCACTAGAGGAGCCTGTAGCTGTGTGTGTGTTGTCACTAGAGGAGCCTGTAGTGTGTTGTTGTGTTGTCACTAGAGGAGCCTGTAGGTGTGTTGTGTTGTCACTAGAGGAGCCTGTAGCGTGTTGTTGTGTTGTCACTAGAGGAGCCTGTAGTGTGTTGTTGTGTTGTCACTAGAGGAGCCTGTAGCTGTGTTGTTGTGTGTCACTAGAGGAGCCTGTAGCTGTGTTGTTGTTGTCACTAGAGGAGCCTGTAGCTGTGTTGTTGTGTTGTCACTAGAGGAGCCTGTAGCTGTGTTGTTGTGTTGTCACTAGAGGAGCCTGTAGCTGTGTTGTTGTGTGTCACTAGAGGAGCCTGTAGTGTGTTGTGTGTCACTAGAGGAGCCTGTAGCTGTGTGTGTGTTGTCACTAGAGGAGCCTGTAGCTGTGTTGTTGTGTTGTCACTAGAGGAGCCTGTAGCTGTGTTGTTGTGTTGTCACTAGAGGAGCCTGTAGCTGTGTTGTTGTGTTGTCACTAGAGGAGCCTGTAGCTGTGTTGTGTTGTCACTAGAGGAGCCTGTAGCTGTGTTGTGTTGTCACTAGAGGAGCCTGTAGCTGTGTTGTGTTGTCACTAGAGGAGCCTGTAGCTGTGTGTTGTGTTGTCACTAGAGGAGCCTGTAGCTGTGTGTTGTTGTCACTAGAGGAGCCTGTAGCTGTGTTGTGTTGTCACTAGAGGAGCCTGTAGCTGTGTTGTTGTGTGTCACTAGAGGAGCCTGTAGCTGTGTGTTGTGTTGTCACTAGAGGAGCCTGTAGTGGTGTTGTGTTGTCACTAGAGGTAGTGTGTTTGCACTGGAGCTGTAGTTGTTGTGTTGTCACTAGAGGAGCCTGTAGGTGTGTTGTGTTGTCACTAGAGGAGCCTGTAGCTGTGTTGTGTTGTCACTAGAGGAGCCTGTAGCTGTGTTGTTGTGTTGTCACTAGAGGAGCCTGTAGATGTGTTGTTGTGTTGTCACTAGAGGAGCCTGTAGCTGTGTTGTTGTGTTGTCACTAGAGGAGCCTGTAGTGTGTTGTGTTTCACTAGAGGAGCCTGTAGGTGTGTTGTGTTGTCACTAGAGGAGCCTGTAGTGTGTTGTTGTGTTGTCACTAGAGAGCCTGTAGCTGTGTTGTTGTGTTGTCACTAGAGGAGCCTGTAGCTGTTGTTGTGTTGTCACTAGAGGAGCCTGTAGCTGTGTTGTTGTGTTGTCACTAGAGGAGCCTGTAGGTGTGTTGTGTTGTCACTAGAGGAGCCTGTAGCTGTGTTGTTGTGTTGTCACTAGAGGAGCCTGTAGCTGTGTTGTTGTGTTGTCACTAGAGGAGCCTGTAGCTGTGTCGTTGTGTTGTCACTAGAGGAGCCTGTAGCTGTGTTGTTGTGTTGTCACTAGAGGAGCCTGTAGCTGTGTTGTTGTGTGTCACTAGAGGAGCCTGTAGCTGTGTTGTTGTGTTGTCACTAGAGGAGCCTGTAGCTGTGTTGTTGTGTTGTCACTAGAGGAGCCTGTAGCTGTGTTGTTGTGTTGTCACTAGAGGAGCCTGTAGCTGTGTTGTGTGTTGTCACTAGAGGAGCCTGTAGGTGTGTTGTGTTGTCACTAGAGGAGCCTGTAGCTGTGTTGTTGTGTTGTCACTAGAGGAGCCTGTAGGTGTGTTGTGTTGTCACTAGAGGAGCCTGTAGCTGTGTTGTTGTGTTGTCACTAGAGGAGCCTGTAGCTGTGTTGTTGTGTTGTCACTAGAGGAGCCTGTAGCTGTGTTGTTGTGTTGTCACTAGAGGAGCCTGTAGTGTGTTGTGTTGTCACTAGAGGAGCCTGTAGCTGTGTGTGTGTTGTCACTAGAGGAGCCTGTAGCTGTGTTGTTGTGTTGTCACTAGAGGAGCCTGTAGCTGTGTTGTTGTGTTGTCACTAGAGGAGCCTGTAGCTGTGTTGTGTTGTCACTAGAGGAGCCTGTAGCTGTGTTGTGTTGTCACTAGAGGAGCCTGTAGCTGTGTTGTTGTGTTGTCACTAGAGGAGCCTGTAGTGTGTTGTGTTGTCACTAGAGGAGCCTGTAGTGTGTTGTGTTGTCACTAGAGGAGCCTGTAGCTGTGTGTGTGTTGTCACTAGAGGAGCCTGTAGCGTGTGTTGTGTTGTCACTAGAGGAGCCTGTAGCTGTGTGTTGTGTTGTCACTAGAGGAGCCTGTAGCTGTGTTGTGTTGTCACTAGAGGAGCCTGTAGCTGTTGTTGTGTGTCACTAGAGGAGCCTGTAGCTGTGTTGTGTTGTCACTAGAGGAGCCTGTAGGTGTGTTGTGTTGTCACTAGAGGAGCCTGTAGCTGTGTTGTGTTGTCACTAGAGGAGCCTGTAGATGTGTTGTGTTGTCACTAGAGGAGCCTGTAGGTGTGTTGTTGTGTGTCACTAGAGGAGCCTGTAGCTGTGTTGTGTGTGTCACTAGAGGAGCCTGTAGCTGTGTTGTTGTGTTGTCACTAGAGGAGCCTGTAGCTGTGTTGTGTGTTGTCACTAGAGGAGCCTGTAGCTGTGTTGTTGTGTGTCACTAGAGGAGCCTGTAGCTGTGTTGTTGTGTTGTCACTAGAGGAGCCTGTAGCTGTTGTTGTGTTGTCACTAGAGGAGCCTGTAGTTGTGTTGTTGTGTTGTCACTAGAGGAGCCTGTAGCTGTGTTGTTGTGTTGTCACTAGAGGAGCCTGTAGCTGTGTTGTTGTGTTGTCACTAGAGGAGCCTGTAGCTGTGTTGTTGTGTTTCACTAGAGGAGCCTGTAGCTGTGTTGTTGTGTGTCACTAGAGGAGCCTGTAGTGTGTTGTTGTGTTGTCACTAGAGGAGCCTGTAGCTGTGTTGTTGTGTGTCACTAGAGGAGCCTGTAGCTGTGTTGTTGTGTTGTCACTAGAGGAGCCTGTAGCTGTGTTGTTGTGTTGTCA
The DNA here is from genome assembly GCA_014155875.1 of Cepaea nemoralis. Taxonomy (NCBI): domain Eukaryota; kingdom Metazoa; phylum Mollusca; class Gastropoda; order Stylommatophora; family Helicidae; genus Cepaea; species Cepaea nemoralis. The sequence goes on from JACEFZ010025679.1 coordinate 21,347, forward strand.
CTAGAGGAGCCTGTAGCTGTGTTGTTGTTGTCACTAGAGGAGCCTGTAGCTGTGTTGTGTTGTCACTAGAGGAGCCTGTAGTGTGTGTGTGTTGTCACTAGAGGAGCCTGTAGCTGTGTTGTGTTGTCACTAGAGGAGCCTGTAGGTTGTGTTGTCACTAGAGGAGCTGTGTGTGTGTGTGTTGTCACTAAGGAGCCTGTAGTGTTGTTGTGTTGTCACTAGAGAGCTGTAGCTGTGTTGTGTTGTCACTAGAGGAGCCTGTAGCTGTGTTGTGTGTGTCACTAGAGGAGCCTGTAGTGTGTTGTGTTGTCACTAGAGGAGCCTGTAGTGTGTGTTGTGTTGTCACTAGAGGAGCTGTAGCTGTGTGTTGTGTTGTCACTAGAGGAGCCTGTAGCTGTGTTGTTTGTTGTCACTAGAGGAGTGTAGCTGTGTTGTTGTGTTGTCACTAGAGGAGCCTGTAGCTGTGTTGTTGTGTTGTCACTAGAGGAGCCTGTAGCTGTTGTTGTGTGTCACTAGAGGAGCCTGTAGCTGTGTTTTGTGTGTCACTAGAGGAGCCTGTAGTGTGTTGTTGTGTTGTCACTAGAGGAGTGTAGCTGTGTTGTTGTGTGTCACTAGAGGAGCGTAGTGTGTTTGTTGTCATAGAGAGCCTGTAGCTGTGTTGTGTTGTCACTAGAGGAGCTGTAGATGTGTTGTTGTGTTGTCACTAGAGGAGCTGTAGCGTGTTGTTGTGTGTCACTAGAGGAGCCTGTAGCTGTGTTGTGTTGTCACTAGAGGAGCCTGTAGTGTGTGTTGTGTTGTCACTAGAGGAGCCTGTAGCTGTGTTGTTGTGTTGTCACTAGAGAGAGCCTGTAGATTGTTGTTGTGTTGTCACTTAGAGGAGCCTGTAATGTGTGTTGTTGTGTTGTCACTAGAGGAGCCTGTAGCTGTGTTGTGTGTTGTCACTAGAGGAGCCTGTAGCTGTGTTGTTTGTGTTGTCACTAGAGGAGCCTGTAGCTGTGTTGTTGTGTTGTCACTAGAGGAGCCTTAGTAGCTGTGTTGTGTGTCACTAGAGGAGCCTGTAGCTGTGTGTTGTGTTGTCACTAGAGGAGCCTGTAGCTGTGTTTTTGTGTTGTCACTAGAGGAGCCTGTAGCTGTGTTGTTGTGTTGTCACTAGAGGAGCCTGTAGCTGTGTTGTTGTGTTGTCACTAGAGGAGCCTGTAGCTGTGTTGTTGTGTTGTCACTAGAGGAGCCTGTAGCTGTGTTTGTTGTTGTCACTTAGAGGAGCCTGTAGCTGTGTTGTTGTGTTGTCACTAGAGGAGCCTGTTAGCTGTGTTGTTGTGTTGTCACTAGAGAGCCTGTAGCTGTGTTGTTGTGTTGTCACTAGAGGAGCCTGTAGCTGTGTTGTTGTGTTGTCACTAGAGGAGCCTGTAGCTGTGTTGTTGTGTTGTCACTAGAGGAGCCTGTAGCTGTGTTGTTGTGTTGTCACTAGAGGAGCCTGTAGCTGTGTTGTTGTGTTGTCACTAGAGGAGCCTGTAGCTGTGTTGTTGTGTTGTCACTAGAGGAGCCTGTAGCTGGTGTTGTGTTGTCACTAGAGGAGCCTGTAGCTGTGTTGTGTGTTGTCACTAGAGGAGCCTGTAGCTGTGTTGTGTTGTCACTAGAGGAGCCTGTAGCTGTTGTTGTGTGTTGTCCACTAGAGGAGCCTGTAGCTGTGTGTTGTGTTGTCACTAGAGGAGCCTGTAGCTGTGTTGTGTTGTCACTAGAGGAGCCTGTAGCTGTGTTGTTGTGTTGTCACTAGAGGAGCCTGTAGCTGTGTTGTTGTGTTGTCACTAGAGGAGCCTGTAGGTGTGTTGTGTTGTCACTAGAGGAGCCTGTAGCTGTGTTGTTGTGTTGTCACTAGAGGAGCCTGTAGCTGTGTTGTTGTGTTGTCACTAGAGGAGCCTGTAGCTGTGTTGTTGTGTTGTCACTAGAGGAGCCTGTAGGTGTGTTGTGTTGTCACTAGAGGAGCCTGTAGCTGTGTTGTGTTGTCACTAGAGGAGCCTGTAGCTGTGTTGTTGTGTTGTCACTAGAGGAGCCTGTAGCTGTGTTGTTGTGTTGTCACTAGAGGAGCCTGTAGCTGTGTTGTTGTGTTGTCACTAGAGGAGCCTGTAGCTGTGTTGTTGTGTTGTCACTAGAGGAGCCTGTAGCTGTGTTGTTGTGTTGTCACTAGAGGAGCCTGTAGCTGTGTTGTTGTTGTCACTAGAGGAGCCTGTAGCTGTGTTGTTAGTGTTGTCACTAGAGGAGCCTGTAGCTGTGTTGTTGTGTTGTCACTAGAGGAGCCTGTAGCTGTGTTGTTGTGTTGTCACTAGAGGAGCCTGTAGCTGTGTTGTTGTGTTGTCACTAGAGGAGCCTGTAGCTGTGTTGTTGTGTTGTCACTAGAGGAGCCTGTAGCTGTGTTGTTGTGTTGTCACTAGAGGAGCCTGTAGCTGTGTTGTGTGTTGTCACTAGAGGAGCCTGTAGCTGTGTTGTTGTGTTGTCACTAGAGGAGCCTGTAGCTGTGTTGTTGTGTTGTCACTAGAGGAGCCTGTAGCTGTGTTGTTGTGTTGTCACTAGAGGAGCCTGTAGTTGTGTTGTTGTGTTGTCACTAGAGGAGCCTGTAGCTGTGTTGTTGTGTTGTCACTAGAGGAGCCTGTAGCTGTGTTGTTGTGTTGTCACTAGAGGAGCCTGTAGCTGTGTTGTTGTGTTGGCACTAGAGGAGCCTGTAGCTGTGTTGTTGTGTTGTCACTAGAGGAGGCCTGTAGCTGTGTTGTTGTGTTGTCACTAGAGGAGCCTGTAGCTGTGGTTGTTGTGTTGTCACTAGAGGAGCCTGTAGCTGTGTTGTTGTGTTGTCACTAGAGGAGCCTGTAGATGTGTTGTTGTGTTGTCACTAGAGGAGCCTGTAGCTGTGTTGTTGTGTTGTCACTAGAGGAGCCTGTAGCTGTGTTGTGTTGTCACTAGAGGAGCCTGTAGCTGTGTTGTTATGTTGTCACTAGAGGAGCCTGTAGCTGTGTTATGTTGTCACTAGAGGAGCCTGTAGCTGTGTTATGTTGTCATTAGAGGAGCCTGTAGCTGTGTTGTTGTGTTGTCACTAGAGGAGCCTGTAGATGTGTTGTTGTGTTGTCACTAAAGGAGCCTGTAGCTGTGTTGTTGTGTTGTCACTAGAGGAGCCTGTTATGTGTGTTTGTGTTGTCACTAGAGGAGCCTGTAGCTGTGTTGTTTGTGTTGTCACTAGAGGAGCCTGTAGCTGTGTTGTTGTGTTGTCACTAGAGAGCCTGTAGCTGTGTTTGTTGTCACTAGAGGAGCTTAGGTGTGTTGTGTGTCACTAGAGGAGCCTGTAGTGTGTTGTTGTGTTGTCACTAGAGGAGCCTGCTAAGTGTGTTGTTGTGTTGTCACTAGAGGAAGGCCCTGTAGCCTGTGGTGTGTTGTGTTGGTCACTAGAGGAGACCTGTAGCTGTGTTGTTGTGTTGTCACTAGAGGAGCCTGTAGCTGTGTTGTGTTGTCACTAGAGGAGCCTGTAGCTGTGTTGTGTTGTCACTAGAGGAGCCTGTAGCTGTGTTGTTGTGTTGTCACTAGAGGAGCCTGTAGCTGTGTTGTTGTGTTGTCACTAGAGGAGCCTGTAGCTGTGTTGTTGTGTTTGTCACTAGAGGAGCCTGTAGCTGTGTTGTTGTGTTGTCACTAGAGGAGCCTGTAGGTGTGTTGTTGTGTTGTCACTAGAGGAGCCTGTAGCTGTGTTGTTGTGTTGTCACTAGAGGAGCCTGTAGCTGTGTTGTTGTGTTGTCACTAGAGGAGCCTGTAGGTGTGTTGTGTTGTCACTAGAGGAGCCTGTAGCTGTGTTGTTGTGTTGTCACTAGAGGAGCCTGTAGCTGTGTTGTGTGTTGTCACTAGAGGAGCCTGTAGCGTGGTTGTTTGTGTTGTCACTAGAGGAGCCTGTAGCTGTGTTGTGTTGTCACTAGAGGAGCCTGTAGCTGTGTTGTGTTGTCACTAGAGGAGCCTGTAGGTGTGTTGTGTTGTCACTAGAGGAGCCTGTAGGTGTGTTGTGTTGTCACTAGAGGAGCCTGTAGCTGTGTTGTTGTGTTGTCACTAGAGGAGCCTGTAGCTGTGTTGTTGTGTTGTCACTAGAGGAGCCTGTAGCTGTGTTGTGTTGTCACTAGAGGAGCCTGTAGATGTGTTGTTGTGTTGTCACTAGAGGAGCCTGTAGCTGTGTTGTGTTGTCACTAGAGGAGCCTGTAGCTGTGTTGTTTTTGTCACTAGAGGAGCCTGTAGCTGTGTTGTGTTGTCACTAGAGGAGCCTGTAGCTGTGTGTTGTGTTGTCACTAGAGGAGCCTGTAGGTGTGTTGTGTTGTCACTAGAGGAGCCTGTAGGTGTGTTGTGTTGTCACTAGAGGAGCCTGTAGCTGTGTTGTGTTGTCACTAGAGGAGCCTGTAGCTGTGTTGTTGTGTTGTCACTAGAGGAGCCTGTAGCTGTGTTGTGTTTGTCACTAGAGGAGCCTGTAGTGTGTTGTGTTGTCACTAGAGGAGCCTGTAGCTGTGTTGTGTTGTCACTAGAGGAGCCTGTAGCTGTGTGTTGTGTTGTCACTAGAGGAGCCTGTAGCTTTTTGTTGTGTTGTCACTAGAGGAGCCTGTAGCTGTGTTGTGTTGTCACTAGAGGAGCCTGTAGTGTGTGTTGTGTTGTCACTAGAGGAGCCTGTAGTGTGTTGTGTTGTCACTAGAGGAGCCTGTAGGGTGTGTTGGGTTGTGTTTGTCACTAGAGGAGCCTGTAGTGTGTTGTGTTGTCACTAGAGGAGCCTGTAGTGTGTTGTGTTGTCACTAGAGGAGCTGTAGCTGTGTGTTGTGTTGTCACTAGAGGAGCCTGTAGTGTGTTGTGTTGTCACTAGAGGAGCCTGTAGCTGTGTTGTGTTGTCACTAGAGGAGCCTGTAGCTGTGTTGTTGTGTGGTCACTAGAGGAGCCTGTAGCTGTGTTGTTGTGTGGTCACTAGAGGAGCCTGTAGCTGTGTTGTTGTGTGGTCACTAGAGGAGCCTGTAGCTTGTGTTGTGTGGTCACTAGAGTAACCTGTAGCTGTGTTGTTGTGTGGTCACTAGAGTAACCTGTAGCTGTGTTGTTGTGTGGTCACTAGAGTAACCTGTAGCTGTGTTGTTGTGTGGTCACTAGAGGAGCCTGTAGCTGTGTTGTTGTGTGGTCACTAGAGTAACCTGTAGCTGTGTTGTTGTGTGGTCACTAGAGGAGCCTGTAGCTGTGTTGTTGTGTTGTCACTAGAGTAACCTGTAGCTGTGTTGTTGTGTGGTCACTAGAGGAGCCTGTAGCTGTGTTGTTGTTCTGTTGTAGCTAGACGACCCTGTAGCTGTGTTGTCGCTAGAGAAACCTGTAGCTGTGTTGTCGCTAGAGAAACCTGTAGCTGTTTTGTTGCTCTGCCAGCTTCTCTTCTGTGGAGTCCATGTCATACTGGCTTTCAGGCTTGGGATCACTCTTGGGAGTACTGCAAAATGTACTTCTTGTCAACAACTTAAAGAGCTGGGTTAAAATCCTGATGCAAATAAATATTCTCAGGGCAGTCTTGTCTGACCAGATTGAGAATGCCACACTTCCATCAGATGTCTGGGTAGTGTATCAGATGCCTTGCCGTAATGAACAGTGGCAAACAATAGGATACTATGTGTGTACAATGAGTACATTAAATATTCCTCACCATTTGGAAGTCATAACATGTAGGTCATCTATTTCTCTGCCTTGGACAATTTAGAGAAAACAAAAATCTTACTTCAATGGAATATTTGTGTGTTAGAGAGGGAAGGTAAACCTGGTGTGTTGTGCTATAACTGGCACCAGGGATTGAAGAAAACACTTGCATCAGGAATTGAAAGAAAACATGTGCACCGAGGATTGAAAGAAAAATATATAGAGTCATACCAAGCAATCCATGGTGGATTATTTTAAAATATTAATTGAATAGCTCACAGTGCAGTGAATGTTTCTATCTACATTTGCATACTGGATGTAGGCATGTCGTTTGTTCTGCTCTGTTCAGAAATAACTCTTCCAAATGCAGCCGTGTACATCAGTGAGTGATATAAACTCCACTGTAGAGCTAACATGTTAGGAGGCCTCGATCACCTGAAGATGTCCCCCTTTGCTCGATGTTTCGGCCCCTGTACCTCCTTGACACTCTCTGGAAAACCAAATCATCACAGTTTCATAGAAGTAAATAAAGACCTACAGCTTTGCTTTAATGACTACACAAAGGCATTCAATAAAGTGAGACATGTCAACATGATAAAGATGCTTGCAGATCTACAAACTGATGGGAAAGACTTAAAACTTGTAAAACACATATACTAGAAACAACAAGCTGCCATAGAGATTGATAATGAAGTAGGTCAATATCAGCCTATTAAGAGAGGTGTGTGACAGAAATGTGTAATGTCTCCAAATCTGTTTTCCCTATACACTGAAAATATTTTCAGGAATTTAGAAGATATGAGAGGAATCACCATTTGGGGATGTAATATCAATAACATTAGATGTATAGATGATACAGTATTGATTTCAGACAGTGAGCAGGATCTGCAACATTTATTAGATGCAGTTATTGCACACAGTCAACAACTAGGGTTGGAGTTACATTAAAAGAAGACACAGATTATGGTCGTCACTAGGAAGAAGGAAATACTACAATGTAATATACAAGTAAATGGGAATATTTTTAAACTAGTGAATCAGTACAATTTTCTCAGAACAGTCATAACATCTCATGGGAGATGCCTTGAAGAGATTAGAACAAGAATCACTATGGCGAATGTAGCCGTTTGTAAGAAGGAAAACATACTGACCAATAAAATGATGTCATTTGCAATGAGAAAAAGAATGTTGAAGTGATGCATAGAACCTGTACTTTTATATGGATGTGAAGCATGAACAATGAGCAGACAAGCTGTAAAACATCTAATGGCTGTGGAAATGTGGTTTCTGAGGATAAAGCAAAAAATACCATGGACAGACAGAAAAACCAATGACCAAGTACTACAAGAAACAAATGGAAACCTTAATCTGATTAGAGAAATTAGACGTAGACAGCCACAATTTTTTGGATACGTTATGAGAAGAAATAAATTGGAGAACTTGGTGACAACAGGCAAGATTGAGGGGAAAATAACAAGGGATAGGCAGAGAAGTAAATACCTGGATGGCTTGGCCACATGACATGGTCGAGACAAGAACACAGAGCTGATCCACGACTCTGGTGATCGTCTGAGATGGCAAGACATGACCGCCCACGCTTACCAGCATGGCACATGATGATGATGAGAGTGTTAAAGCTATTGATGTCCTCAAAGACAAAACATAGCTCTGCAATGATCATTTTACTTCCAGTTTTTCTTTCACTTCCCCAGTGAAACAGCCAATGGTAGATAATACAAGCAGCAGAGGTCAAGACTGCAATTCACATGACTACCAAGGTATGTGTTAACATAACAGATGCCTTCACATCATCTATGTATGCAAATCATAACGTAATGCTTGTGTCATAGGTACATGGAATGTGAGAACACTGATGCAAGTTCGTAAGCTAGACATCCTCAAGCGAGAAATGAAAAGAATGAAAGTTAATATCTTGGGATTATGTGAGACACGACAGACAGATGCAGGAGAAATGTACTCAGACGAAGAAAGAATAATTTACTCCAGAGAGCATAAACATTGCCATTGCTGTCTGAGCAGCCGACATTCATATCAGTGTGAACATCATCACAAATCAGTCTGCTCCCAGTTCTCCAAAATATATATTTCATGTTTGCCAGATTTGGACATTTAATATGTTAATTTGCACACAGAGCATCCATTTAGTTTATGCACTTTATGTCTTAACATGATCACATTTCTACAAATGATTCTTTCAGAGAACTCCACAGATGGAGTCATCCCAGTTCTGGCGATCTGTCTTGTGGTCTCATTAATTGTCAACATAGTGTTGTTGGTTCAACAATTCCAGGCTCCAAGACGACGAAACGCTACAACAGTTAAGGCTGAGACTCAAGGTGATTGTTTCTGTAGATTGTGGGAGAAGTATTAGTAGATACTAGATAGTAAATGTGGTTATAATAGAGTAGATACTAGACAGGATTGTAGCAAAGGAGAGTAGATAGTTAATAGATTGTAGTAGGGTAGAGTAGACAGTAGATGGGTTTGTAGTTTGGTTAGTTAGTCAGTCAGTCAGTTAGTTAGTTGGTTGGTTAGTCAGTTAGTTAGTTGCTGTTCCAACTTCAAAGCAACGGGTCGTCCCCATTATGTTCCGTTCCTGTGCCAGTGAATATCACACAAAATGCTCCTCACTGCCCAATGTGAAAAGTGGAACAGACAGGAGTCTCGACAATCCAACAGCCCGCACAGGTGCACTGTACATAATGCTGCCGCCAGAATGTCAACACAAAAGTCCATGAAAAATACAGTTCATCTTCGATAGAAGTGGCAGTCACTAGAAAACCAGCAGCCACGCATAAGGCAAACCAGTCTGTTTCACGACAAAGCCAGCCACCATTTTTCTGAACATGCAATTCACGCTACAAACAACCACGGACAGATGTAAAAGCATTTCACTGTACATAATGCCGTCGCCAGAATGCCAACACAAAAGTCCTCCACGATAAATACAGTTTCATCGTTGATGGAAGCGGCAGTCACTAGAACACCAGCAGGCACTCATTTCTGCATAAGGCAAACCAGTAAGTTCTTCGACAAAGCGGGACGCCATTACTCTGAACATGGATTTCACGCTCCAAACAACTGCGGACAGATGTAAAGGCATTTCACATGAAATTCACAGCTCACAGTGTCGTGCCATGCACTCAACTCAGTAGCAGGAAATCAATTGGGGAACCCTTTGAGTCCACTAAGACAGTTCATAAATAAACACACATAGTATTATTTGGTGCTTATAGAAGAAGAATTAAGTACAGTTTAGAGGACGCATAGAGGCTATAGTTACCAACCAGGATTCGAACCTGTCACCTCCAAAGGACGATGGTGCCTCACTGCAGGAACAAGTGTACTTCAGCGCATGACCAACTAGACACTCCAGTATCATGGCAGTGGCACCATACACTTCCTGTCCAACATGAGGAAAATGCGAATGCAAACAGTAGCCACGAGCATAAACACTCCAGAGGCCATAACCGTTTAAATGCCTATCCTTTATGTTCAGGACCAGAAGTCCCCCGGTTTGTAGTTTTGGAAAATAGATAGTGGATGAGTTTGTAGTATGGGCGACTAGGTAGTAGATGTGATTGTGGTATGTGAGATTAGATGATATTGTACTGTGGGAGAGTAGATGGTAGATGAGATTGTAGTATGAGAGAAAAGGCAATAGATATGATTGAAGTATGAGAGAGAAGGCAGTAGATATGATTGTAGTTTGAGAGAGTATATAGTAGAGTTATATACTACATTTTATTATTCATAATCCACATTATAATCATTATCATCTCCAAAATCATAATCATCATCAAAAGCCTTGTTTGTAATATTCTGTTCTATGTTTACCTGATTCATCACTCACCTGATGTTCCCATATACCTTAATTTCTCTGTTTGCCCCTGTTTAACATCAATGGCTTCAATTGTATACTTTACTCATTATCCAGTTATTTAATATTACAATCACGTCTGTCTTCTTCTTATTCTTATTGTGAAGACTTTTTACATTTCTGAATCAATACATTAATACATAACTTGTTGCTATCATTATATATTACAGATGATAATAATCAAATATCAAGCAATAACAGCAAGGACAGTGTGAAAGATGAAACAGAAGAACCTGCATCTCCTCCAGCGAATGGAGCCCTAGAAACTGACCTAAACCGTAACCAACCACCTCTTCAAGATATGAATGCACCTTCAACTATCCAGCTTGATAGTGTCCTTGATAGCAGCACAACAAACCCCCAGAACAGAACTTCAACGACCCTGCCTCAAAATGACCATAGTACAATAATCATTGAAGGTGTACAAGCAAGATACTGTCCAGAACGCAGAGATTCAGCTGCATCCTCTTCATCATCCCATCGCATACATGACTATGATGACACATCTGCAGAAAGTACTCCTTTCATTAGTTAGTTAGTTAGTTGACAGATCATCCTCATTGCACATCGAACCATTCAGTCCATAAGTGCTCGGATCCCCTCCTCAGCAAATCCCGCAGCATGTAGCGGCTAATGACACAGTTCTGTGTTGGTTTATCAATCTTCTTTGGCTTCCTGCATAGTGTTCTTGTTTGGCCACCCCTCTTTTAATTTGCTGTTCTCGCAGTCTGGCCATGGTTGTAGATTCACAGTCATCACTTGGTTCACGCAAAAGTCTTACTTCTCGTTCAGAATGTCAGCCTGGTCCATGGCCCGTCCACCCTCCACAGTAGCCTTACCTGCGAGCTTGTCAGCCCACTCATTTCCTTGTACTCCCGCATGCCCTGGCATGAAGATGAAACTCCTTTCATTATTAGGAAGCAAGCAACAGAATCTGATGATGATATCTATCCAAAAAAACCTCACAAGGACCAATGCATCCACCTCATTACAAAATAACCTGAAGATACATGAAGACATCTGGTTGACACAAATTTTGCAAACTGCCAGTAGCATCTTCATTACCTTCCTCATCCACACCTACATAGTACCAACATCGACATAGTGTCAACACCTACATAGTACCAACATCGACATAGTGTCAACACCTACATAGTACCAACATCGACATAGTGTCAACACCTACATAGTACCAACATCGACATAGTGTCAACACCTACATAGTACCAACATCGAAATAGCATCAACATTGACATAGAACCAACATCAACATAGAATCAACATTGACATAGCATCAACACTGACATAGTACCAACATTGAAATAGCATCAGCATTGACATAGAATCAACATCACCCCGGGAAGGTTAACCCGGTCAACAAATGCCCGCAGAAGTCGGATGTGTCTGCCTCATGGCGCAAGAACGCAGCTCTGCTGTAAACAGGCACAACGCAATCACGTCCGAAAAAAACTCTGGATGAACGCAGCAAAAGAAGAAGAATCAACATCAACATTGACATAGCATCAACATTGACAGAGAATCATTGTACCATAGATTTTATTTCATTCTGTTTCCTTACTGTTTTTTTTTTTTTTAATATACCATCATATTATGTCTTAATGTAATTACTGGTGTGGGCCGGTCTCTCTGGCTGTGGGGTTACAACACTTTCTCTCTGTAATCCCGTTTATCACGCAGAGTCTCGTAGCGGAGCGAGAGCTGAGGCGGTTCGACCCCCGCTCGTGACTTGCGGGATACTGAGCCGGCTGCTCAGAAAGCAATGGCAAACTACTGAGCGTAATCTTGCCAAGAGATCAACATACAGCTGAAAGATGCTGGTGTTGACAGCTAAGTCCTGTAAAGGATATGCTAAAAAAAAAAATCAATGAACAGGACCTGCAACATTTAGTAGATGCTGTTGTTGCACACAGTGAACAGCTAGGGCTAGAATTGAATAGTAAGAAGACACAGATCATGGTCGTCACTGGAAAACAGGAAATACCACAATGTAATATACAAGTAAATGGGCATATTCTTAAGCAAGTGAATTGGTACAGTTATCTCAGAACAGTCATAACATCTGATGGGAGATGCTTTGAAGAGATTAGAACAAGAATTGCTATAACAGTGTGTAATATAAGACGAAGGCCGGTCGTTTGGTTGTTGATAAAACGTTTATTGGCTTAACTTAACAAAGCTCCGATGTACACCTCCATTCGCTACTCAAGCTGGGTTCTAACTGCCCATACCAACCCAATACGTCACGATTGAGCATCTCCCCCCCCTTTCAGTCTCAATGCTCAATCGTGCTGTATCTGGGTTTCCCACTAGATCCCAATACTGTTACACCTCCCCATGTTTAATAAAGAATTTTCCTTATAAAGGAAAAATCTTTACTCTAAATCCCCATACTCCATTCCCTCTTTGTCTTCTAACCTATGCTAAAACCAAGTTTGAGTAAACAATACATCTTTTACTCTTCTCTCAGTGACATGGTCTGCCAACAACCTCCCCATATACTTCTGTATACTTCTTCTTCGCCTTTTATTTATATAATACCACGGTTAATCCAACCAGTCCTTCTTTCCTTTTTATTTCCCCAACATTTTATAGTTATCTACTACATAATTCTTCATTTCTGGTTCTTTCTGGTTATCTGTATCAAATATACATATCATAAGAACAGCTCATAAATTCTGTATCGAAATCTTTTGAGCTCACAAAATTTCTCATTCTTTACTATTCTGGTTCTTTCTTGGCTCATCTATTTTCCTGTATCAAATATACATATCATAAGAACAACTCATAAATTCTTTGTCGAAAATTATGATCTTATACAATTCCTCATTCTTTCAAACCCCAGGACGTACAAAAACAATGTAGTTAGAAAAAGTAAAGAAGTGGTGCGCACCAAATAAAGAACATGAAGAATGAATACACGACATGACCACATGGACATATAGTAAATGTACATTTAAGACATTCACCCTTTACCTCCCTTGCCAATAAAAAAATTTTTTGTAAAATAATTTTTTAAAACACCTTTAAGAAATATATTATTGTTCGTTATAAAACAATTTGGCATAAGTTTTCATAAACCTTTTATATTTCACATTGACATTGCCAACCACAATTCCGTTCCTCTTCCGTTATCTCACCTTTTACCATGAGCCCATGTTCATATTTTATGAACACCTTAAATATAATTAAAGCTGGTATTTCACAGCACCTATATCTTTCCCCCGTACAACCCATCCTGTTATTTTATAAATAAAGTGACGTGTGTGCAGACCCTGGATACGTCTATCCATTCGTGCATACACGTTCACCAACTATGGTTTCCCACTAGTTAATGAATGCCTAGCATTCCTTAACTATTTACTCTTACGTTTCCCCCTACCTTATATCAGTGGACAAATTAGTTTTTATCAACTCCTTTCTGAACGAAAAACCTTTAGCAAAACTCAATATACCAAACCATTCATGTAATTGAAATAAAATGAACACAACCTCCAAATTAATCTAGAAGAAAAAACACATTTTTAAAATGACATAACATGCATGTTATCAAATCAGAATAAAATATCCTATTCTACCTATCACTATTGGACACTTTTACGGACCAATAGTTCTTGTCAACTCAAATGCTATGAACACAATCACCCTACTCTAAACCAATTACTCAAACAATAACAATCATATTTCAAGACCAAATCAAGAAAACAAAATGAGGCATTACAACTTAGGCTCAATAAAACAACCAAACAACATCCCTTATTTTCTAGTAGTAACTCAAGCATAAAAACATTTCCTATATGACTCATAACTCATAAAACTTAGATTTCATTAACACCGTTTTCAACACAATTTTAACTCTCTTAAAATTACTACCAGCATTAGGCTCTCATAAATGACGCATATCCAGTATTTATATGACCGAGAAGACTAAACATTCTATCTGTATATCTGTTAACTACAGATCGATTATGATCACATCTGTTCTATCTACTTAAACAAATCAGTAATCAACAACCACCATACTATTTACTATCTCCTAACAGCACATGACATCCTGAATAAGCTCTTAAGTAAGCACTGTAACCTATATCCAACATTAACTCAATGTAGCCATCCTCTACTTATCAACGTACTTGTGATCTGTCCTGTCTATTATTATTATAACTCGTTAACCCCTATCTTTAAACACGGCACTTCTAACATCAATAAAAAATACATTCACCTACTGTATTAATATCTCAAGACCACTTTTTCCACCGTTTCGTACAACATCACTTACAATTTTAAACCTTGCTATCTACAGTACTTTCGATTTATCTATCTCTTACGTTTCCATTTCCTCAACAATTCTAAGTTTCTCTGAATAAGTGCTAACTCTATATCAACATCTTCTTCTTCGTACAACCTACTAGTCTCCTCCATACTACTACTTGACTCTGACTTTTCATCCATTTCTTCTTCTTCGTCTGTATGTCTCTCTTTAGCTGCCGCTAATCTCTTCCGTTCAACATCCCACCTAATTTGTCGATCACTCTTTCTTAATGATCTTTCCAGTATAGGTATATCGTCTCCGCTTGTTGAACCATCTCTAATTCTCCTCTGTCTTTTTACTTCTTTATCTCTTTGACTGTCCATTCTTCTTTTTGTTGCTTGCCTAGTATTTTTAAATGGAGCACCTGTGTCTTCTTCCATACTATCATAATGAGTTTCATTTGTCCCTTCTTCTTCCATTCTTTTCGGAATTGTCTGTTCTTGTTCTTCGTAACTTGGATTTGCTAACAACTGATTTTGTTCTGGTTCTTTTCTAAGATCTGGGGTTACTGTAGCTCTTCTAAGATCTGGGGTTACTGTAGCTCTTCTAAGATCTGGGGTTACTGTAACAATTTGTTCATCTAAACATTTGCATCCGAATAACAATTATTATTATAATTATTATTTTCTATCTCATTTTCATCTCTTCTTAAGTGTTCAACATGTGCCCTTGCTATGTGTGCTGTGACCTGGTTCTTTATAACATACGATACATTACCTAGTTTTTCCAAAACGTAATAACCTGGAATCCAACGAGAATCAAACTTAGAGTTTCTTCTATGCTTTTTGTAATAAACTCTATCACCTACTTTAAACTCCTGTAATTTTGTATTTACATTTTTGTACTTTTTCTGTCTTTCCCTAGCTTTTATTATATTATTCCTTAACCTCATATGTGCTTTATGCATTTCTTGTATTATGATCTCTTGAAAATCTTCACCCATATATTTCCGTCTAGGTTTTAATAAATTATCTATAGGTAATATTGGTTCTCTCCCGTGTATTAAATAAAACGGCGAAAAACCCGTGCTCTCATTTTGATTTGTACGAATAGCGCTAAGAGCAGGCCCCAAAAATAGATCCCAATCTTTTTCATGTTCATCAATAATCTTTGCCACAATGTTGTATAACGTCTGATGTTGACGCTCGTTTTTCGCATTTGACGAAGGTCTATAAAATGAGGTCTTTATATGTCTTATGTTAAATCTTTTAATAACTTTTCAAATTTTTTATTTACAAATTCTCTACCATTATCCGTAAGTATACTTTGTGGGCAACTAAACCTTGGTACGAACTCCTGTAAAAAAATATTAATGACTGTATCCGCGCTCTTATCTGGAATTGCATAAACCTCTGGCCAAAGACTGTAGATGTCTACTATATGAATTAAATATACATTTCCTGACAATGTTCTGGGGTGTGGACCTGATATGTCTAAACTAATCTTTTGCATTGGGAAGTGAGGAATATCTGTGTCCTGTAATGGAGACTTTATTGTTTTCATGTTCCTTAATCTGCACTTTTCACACGTATCTACATATTTGCATGCAGATTTAAATAAGTTTGGCCAATAATATTTACTTGTAAGTGCTTTCACTAGTTTGTCTCTACCGAGATGTCCATTTTCATCGTGATATGCTTTTAAAAGTTCATTTTCCAAATGCTTTGGAATATATTTCCTTAGTTGTTCGTTCTTTTCACACATATAATATAACTGTCCATCCTCTTGTAAGAGCAAATAATTCCTTTTATATTTGTTATCTTCTGTTTCTCGTAACTTTTCCTTTATTTGTATGATTCTTGGGTCTAAATCCTGCTCTTCTTTCATATTGAATTGTGCTAACTGTAGATCTTCTTCTCTATGTTCAGACTCTTGATCTGATGGTAAGCTATCAAATTCTTCCCTATTTATTATAGCAGAATCTAGAATATTTACTTGCCAATTTCTGTCGTCTATCTCTGGTTCGGCTGCCTCCTCTTCTGTATCTTCTGATGACTGTGTATATGGAATTCTAGACAAAAGATCAGCGCACGTGTTTATCCTACCTGGTATGTACTCAATTTTCGCGTCGTACCCCTGTAGATTCAATGCCCATGTCTGTATTTTCCTGTTTTGCACTGGAGCTTCTAAAAAAGACTTTAAAGGCATGTGGTCAGTTCTAATAACAAAACTTGCGTTATGTAAATAGTAATTAAGTTTTTGAAGAGCGTAATGAATCGCGTAAGCCTCCTTCTCGATAGTAGTCCATTTCTTTTGTGATTTACTAAGTTTATGCGACAAGAAGTAGATAGGTCTTTCATTTTTAACCCCTGGTATTCCAGATTCTTTTCCTTCATATGGTTGTACCAAACATGCTCCTACAGCATTGTCCGAGGCATCTGTGTATAGTATCAACTGTTTGTTTAAGTCTGGATGCGTCAATAGTGGTACCAGTGTTAAGCTGTTTTTTAAATAGTCGAAGGCTTTTTGACACTCATTATCCCACCTAAACCTGGCGTACTTGGCTGTTAAATTTGTAATTGGTTCAGCTATCCTTGAAAATGCCGGAATAAACCGTCTATAATACGCACACGTTCCTATAAAAGCACGTACTTCCTTAACGTTTGTTGGAGCAGGTAACTCTTTAATAATCTTTATTTTGTCCTGGTCTGGTTTAATACCCTCTCTATTTATAATATACCCTAAATATTTTGTTTCTGTTTTTAAAAATTGGCACTTACTAAGCTTCAACTTCACATCATGCTTTCTTAACCTGTCAAACACTAGTCTAATATGTTTCAAATGATCCTCCACATCTCCCTTGGTATAGATCAATATATCATCAATATAAGCAAGAGCGAACCTTTGCATACCTTCTAGAACTTCATTTATTAAGAGCATATAGTGTGAGGGCGCCGTCTTGACACCAAAAGGCATTCGTAAGAATTCGTACGAGCCCATGTGGGTACAAAAGGCACTTTTCCGTTGCGCGTCTTCTGACATTGGAATACACCAAAACCCTGACCTTGCGTCTAATGTTGTGAAATATGTAGAGCCATTAAGTAGCCCCAAAATATCATCAATTACCGGCAGTGGGTATGCTACATTCTTGGTGATTTTGTTCAACGCCCTGTAGTCGCAACAGAAGCGACTGGAACCATCGGGCTTGGCCACTATTACCACCGGAGATGACCATTCTGACTTCGACCTTTTTATTATTCCTGCTTTCAGCATCTCCTCTATTGCCTTTTCCATTATTTCTCTGTTTCTTAATGGAGTTCTGTATGGTTTTAGACTTATTGGTGGATGATCTCCCGTGTCTATTTCCATCGTAACTGTCCGCGTCTTACCCAATTCCAAATCATTAACCGCAAACACATCTTGATTTTGCTTTATAAACTGTTCTAACACTTCCTTATTTTCCGGCGAAGCTTTTAACTGTGACAGCAATTCTTGTTCCCTTGTTATTTTGTCTAGTGAATGTATATGGACTTTATTTTCTCCGAATGGATGGATCAATTCATTCATTCCGATTTTCCCTCTTCTTCCGCATCCGCGTCTGTCACTTCTCCTTTCACTAGAAGTTTCCAAATAACTTGTTCCCGACACTTCTGTTCTATTCGTTGCCAATATTTCACTAATGTTATGATCTAATTTGGCTATCACACATCCTCTGTATAACTTGATTTCTCTCCCTGTGTTGTTGATAACCATTACTGAAAGGTTAAGTGTTTATCCAACTCCATTACTCCATCTGGAACCTCCAAACCAGGCTCATCAATTATTTCCTCTTGTAACTCAGTGATTCTAACTGTGTTTCCTTCTACATAATATGGGTTTCTCTTCAGCTTCGCTTGTATCAAATTAACCGACTGTGGTTTTAACGTCGTTGTCATTTTAACCCTAACTAGTGCTGCTATATGCATATCCTCTTCCATATCTATATATACGTCTCTGAATTTTAACTTATGTAAATCATAAAAAAGTCTTATTCCATTCTTTATCAAAAAATCTCTCCCTATCAACATATTTCTATTTAAACCCCTCACTACATGAAAAAGGTGTCTTATGTTGATCCCTCCTAATTTAAAATTGATCATTGTTTGTCCAACTACTTGTAAATTCTGTCCAGTAACAGAGTGTAAATTATTACTACACTTAAATACTCTACAATTTCTTACTATTTTGTATAAAAAACTTTCTTTTACTACACTAACTTGAGCTCCCGAATCTATTAATGTACGAACTCTATACTTCCCTATTTCTAATATACACGAACTATAATCTGTTTTATCTTCTATAATTCTCTTGACTTCATCCAGTTGAAAATATTCTCTGTTCGACCTATTATACTTGTTATTAACATACTCTCTAACACTTGGGACCCTATTATTTACCCTCCTATCATCGGTCCTGTCTAATAGGTTGGGCGCCAGTTTTCCTGTGTTCTTGTACCTGTAAAGTTCCTGTGTCCATCAACAACATTCCTACTCACCCTATTATTATCATGTCTACCCTGTGTATTTGACTGGATACGCCTGTTATTACAAAAACGAGAAACATGTCCCCGTTGACCACACACCCAACAGACAATATTTGTGTTATTTGTGTTTCCTACTGACTCACTTGTAGGGTATCTCCCATTTCTTCTTTCAACATAATCGCTCCTATTTCTACCTTGTAACGTTTGTATACCGCCTCTCCTATTCCATCCGAATCTTGTTTGTCCTATTTCCATGGGTTCCTCAACTCTATCATCTCGACTGCTTCCCACTTCTCGTCCTGTTCTTAATCTAAACCTTCGTCTCAAATTTTCCTCTTGTACCGCGATATCCACCGCTTGTGATAACCTCTCAGGGTTATCCCTCATCAGCTTAAGTTTCAAACCATCAGATTTGATGCCATCCACAAAAATCCCTACTAACATCCTTTCCACCTCCTCCCCTCGCACATTCTGTCCTAAGAATGCCTCTTCAGCCAAGTTTATCAATCTATCGCTAAACAACTGTACCGTCTCTCCGTTATTTTGTTTAGCCTGCCTCAACACCGAAAATGCATGTTGTGGATCCGTAATTTCTGCATATTTCCTCGCTAGGTCCTCTTTGAATTGTTCCCATGTCTCATCTACCCTAGCCTCTAACTTTCTTCTTATATGATCCGAGACCGGTTCTGTTGCCGTCTGATAAGCTAGTCTCATTTTCTCTTCATCTGTTGCCGAGATCAAATAAGCATATTTTTCTATAGAGGTGACCCACTTCTTATAGTCTCTAGCCTGTCCACTAAATTTCATAATTTCTGTTGTCATTCCCTGTTGTTTGATCACCCTATTAAGTCGGCCCACTGCTGTTCCTACGCCTGTCAGAACTTGTGCCAAGGTGTCCTGTTCCGCCATGCTGAAAAAAAGATAGTAAAACAAAGCAAGCAACTAATCACACAATTATAATTTCCCAAATCCCAACCAGCACAATTCAGTTGGTTATAATATTGTAAGATATTACTTTAACCAGAAGAAGCACCAACGATGTCCTGTCTGAGCATAGGAAGAATGAACCCTGTTCTTAATAAGAAACTCAAATTTGTGGCAATCAGAAGGTTCTTTGTAGATATTGTAGACCAATATAATGTCCTGTACTCCACTTTAGTTAAGAAATTCGGAACCTCACGGGAGACCTCGAAATATACAACTCTGAGTCTATTTCCTAAATTAATCCGTTACCTTCAGTTCAGTTCAACCAACCAGATCCCGCATTAGGTGAAACTTAGTCTCAGAATTCAGGTGGTGGAGTTCAGCTACCACTTCTCTTCCCTCAGGTATTTTCGTCCTTCTCTTGGGCTGCCAGAAAATTTTTCAACCCCTGGTTGGGTCACATCTCATGGGCTGCCGGAAAATCTTCAACCCCTGGTTGGGTCCCTTCCTTGATTCTCAGGTGGGTACTTCAACGTCGTTTGGAATGGGTCATAGGATTAACAAGGCCCAAAAATGGATCAGGTGTTTGGGTCGTAGGATTAACAAGGCCCAAAAATGGATCAGGTGTTTGGGTCGTAGGATTAACAAGGCCCAAAAATGGATCAGGATCAGCCAAGGCCCAGCGATAATTGCGTGTCTTAAGAACTTATGGCCCGATCAACGATCATGCTGTCCTGACAACTCCTGATTAGCTCTTTAACTTTGAGCAACTTAAATTGCTGGTTTGCCCAAACTTTCAGGACAGGATCACTCCTGGTCAATCAAAAATGATGTAAGGCAGCGGCTTTGATGGCTCTTGCTAACAGTCAACCTGCAGAAGGGCGGCCATACAAACTTTCTTCACCGTGACCTCTGCAAAACGGCTGGTACAACAAACTTCTTATCTGAAGTCTTAAAAAAGACTTACAAAGGACCACTCCTGGGCGAGCTTTTGGCCTCTGTATTCAGATATTATTACTATCTCGTCTTATAACTTGCTGGCCATCTTTTGGTGCGGCTGTTACCAGGTTCAATAGTTGTTCTTTCACGTGCCGCTAGTATTTTGTTTGTTTGTTTACTTCTTGAATCTTTCCGCGACGTTATTCAACTCCGACTTTGCATAGTTTTGTCTTTCTCATCCTCAGGTTCGCATCCTGGTCAAGTGGCTCCATTTCGCCTCTTATAACAGTGTGTAATATAAGACGAAGGCCGGTCGTTTGGTTGTTGATAAAACGTTTATTGGCTTAACTTAACAAAGCTCCGATGTACACCTCCATTCGCTACTCAAGCTGGGTTCTAACTGCCCATACCAACCCAATACGTCACGATTGAGCATCTCCCCCCCCCTTTCAGTCTCAATGCTCAATCGTGCTGTATCTGGGTTTCCCACTAGATCCCAATACTGTTACATTGCCATTGCGAAGGTAGCCTTTTGCAAGATGAAAAACATACTGACCAATAAAAAGATGGCAGTTGAAATGAGGAAAAGAGTGTTGAAGTGTTACATAGAATCTGTACTTTTATATGGATGTGAAGCGTGGACAATGAGCAGTCAAGCTGAAAAACATCTGATGGCTGTGGAAATAATGTGGTTTCTGAGGAAAATGCAAAGAAAACCATGGACAGACAGAAAGACCAATGAACAAGTCCTTCAAGAAACAAATGAAGATGGTAAACTGATTAGAGACATTAGACGTAGACAGTCAACATATTTTGGGCATGTTATGAGAAGAAATGAATTGGAGAACTTGGTGACAACTGGCAAGATCGAAGGGAAGAGACCAAGGGGAAGACCTAGAAGCAAATACCTGGATGGCTTGGCCCCATGGCATGGTCGAGACAGAAACGCAGAGCCGATCCACGACTTTGGTGATCGAGTGAGATGGCAAAACATGGACCGCCCATGCTTATCAGCATGCCACTGGATGGATGGATGGATGGATGGATGGAATCTACATTGTCTGTGTGTGTGGTTTTCTTATTGTTGTTTGATGATGAAGGCTTGCCACTTTCTGCAACATCCTCTATTTTTTGTAATTTTGTTTGTAAGATTACCCTATCATCATCATCCAGTGCGTTGCCGGCTGGCGTGGGCAATGGATCAATTCGTGCCAAGACACAAGACTGCCAAGAATCTTCTCACGTTGTCTTCCGTTATCTCTCTTTCCGAAAATCTTTCCGGTTGTCACAATATGTTCCAGTTTTTGTCTTCTCATAACATGGCCAAAAAACGATAACTGCCTTTCTTTGTGACTCAGCTTCCCTTAAAACGTCCAGATTGTTCATTTTCGCGGTCCAATTAATTTTCAGCATTCACCTGTAAAGCTACATCTCCAAGGCTTCCGGGTATTTTTTCGCCTGTTTACTAATTGTCCAGGGTTTGCAGCTGTATGTTAAAACTAGTTCTGTGTAACATGCAAGAACTTATTTTCTGACTTTCAAGAACAATGACTTATTGCACAAAACATTTTTCATGTGATAGAATGCAATTTTTGCTTGTCCTATTCTATTCTTTATCTCAGTTTTGCATCTTCCATCTGATGTTATCCATGTGCCTAGATATCTGAATTTAATAACGTCATTTTCTTTAATTGCACATTTAGGCACAATCTGTTTCTTTGATATCACCATGACTTCTGTCTTTCTATTATTAAAACTGAGGCCAATTTCTTTCATTTTCTACTACCACTGCATCCATCATTTCCTGTAGATCCTTCTGACTTGTTGCTATCAAGACGTTGTCATCACCATAACATAAGTTATTTATATTATATTCATCAACCAGGCTCCCTGACATATTTTCTGTAGATCTCATTATATGTTCACTGTACAATGAGACCAAATCAGGAGACATTACACAACCTTGTCTGACACCCTTATTTATGCACTGAAATGCTTCTAACAGATTGTTGATTCTTATGGCTGCTGTTTGCTGTCAATATATGTTCTTTATTATTCGCAGATCTTTGCCGTCAATGTTAAGTTGCTTTAGTAATTGTATCACTTCGTCATGTTTTACATTGTCAAATGCTTTTGTGTAGTCTATGACGCATAAGTACACATCTGTTTTTACTTCTATAGCTCTTTCTAATAGTGTCCTGAGAATATATATATTATTGTTGGTGCCCTTTCCCTCCACAAATCCACACTATTCCTCACTAATTTCTAGTTTAATCTCGTTTCTTATTCTTTTCATAATTATTCTCAATAACAGCTTTGTCATGTGATACCTTATATTCCTTCTTTTCTCAACTTGTTTTAGTTTCCTCAGTTTGACCGAAGTTCAGCCCATTTAATTGATTTGATGTTAGAAACATTTAACTGCTTTAATAATATTCACTCTTTATGGAGTCTCCATGGTGAAGTGGTCAAGCTGTTTGACTCGGGCTCAGAAGGTTGTGGATTCGATTCCGGGCCGCATCTTTCGGTTCGCAAGTTAAATTGTTCGGAGACTCCTTGGGTCATCGCTAGAGCTACAGAGTTCGTGCTTTGTGCGATGCTTTCCGTGCTGCGGAAAGAGACCGAGCCATATGGGATAAAATTCGATGCAATGAAGTCGACCCTATCAACTTTTTTTCACTCTTTATAACCTTCACCTTCGCACAAGTGTTTTACTATTCACCTATGTGCAAGTTTTATACCACCCATCTGCATAAAATTTATATCGTCATCTGTGCACAAGTTTTGTACTTTTCGTTTGTGATTATGCTTTTCATAAATGTGTTCATCTTTGATGCACCCACTTGTGATGTACCCACATATTATGTACTCACATTTTATGTACCCGCCTTTGATGTATGGACATTTGATGTACCCACACTTAGTTCTATGCTGCTCTTGTGTGCTTCTACGTTGTCTCACTATCTGCCTTTGTACTTATACTTATTTCAGTATGTGAAGATATGTATGTATAC
Organism: Cepaea nemoralis; assembly: GCA_014155875.1. Lineage (NCBI taxonomy): Eukaryota > Metazoa > Mollusca > Gastropoda > Stylommatophora > Helicidae > Cepaea > Cepaea nemoralis. The sequence continues at coordinate 44,584 of JACEFZ010025679.1, forward strand.
CGTGGTGATACCGAGTACTTATCTGATGAGTCAAGAGTTTAAAACCAATTGTTTGAATGGAGCATATTGAATCTGTTGAAATACTCCAGTATTAGATGGCAGATTTACTGTTTTGACAAATTTGCACTATAATTGCCAATTTACTTTCCATCATTCTTCAGATATTAGCATGGAGTTACAGACTGTACTTTTATATTGTTCATAACTTTTATTGCTTCACCAATTATGGTGCCTTCAAGTTTATCCCAAAAACATCGAAATCTTCTTGAGGTGCCTTGGATAATGTTATTTTAACTGCTAAATTACTTATATCTGTATGTGTATGTTGACCTATTTTAAATAGTACTTCACTTGAATGGATGACAATGTTCAGTACTCCAAGTTTACTCTCAGAAATGATCATGTTTGAGCATGTGTGTGTGGTCTTGGAGATCATCTATGCTAGGGTATTGATCAACTAATATACGAAGGACAGGTAAACATTCTATATGAGTGGATTTTCTCTTTAGAACAGTGGTTCCCAACCGGTGGGGAATGTTTCCAGGGGGGAATTAAGATTATTTCAAGATCGCGTTAAAACAAGAACCGATTACTTGATATTGTTTTTCCCTTCATACTTTACGGTTTCATACATCTCACCCTTCTAAAAATTCATTTTCTAAAGTAAGAAGACCTACAAATCACGTTTTATGTGGAGGTCTAGACTTGTTTTAGTATGTGCTATTAAATTTAGCTTCCATTATTACGTATACTGTGTAAAAGGGAATTTTTAGGTAAGGAAATATGAAAGGGGGGAATGACGTTCTGAAAAATTGGTGAAGGGGGGCACGGGCCGAATTTTTAGGTAGGACATACGAAAGAAGGGGGGGGGGGAGGGAGATGACGTTCTGAAAATATGGTGAAGGGGGGCATGGGCCAAAAAAGGTTAAGAACCACTGCTCTAGAAGATAAAATAATGACAAGTGCCTTAATTGTGTGCTGACAGTTCAGTAAACACATTTATGTGAATAACAATTTTTACTTGTTTGTCACTGTTATTGTAAAGCACTTTCCATATTTAAATAAGGCAACCTTTAGCCAATACCGAATAAATTATATTTTTGGAATACTTACAGGTGTGTGTTTATACAAATATACAATTTGCGTAGATTGTTCTTTATTCTAGATAAGTTTATTGATAGTCTTTCCTGTTCTACAGTTTAAAGATATTTTTACAAAATTGCATCATGCCTTGCTTAAGTTGCTAAAGTGAAACATGAAATGGTTCAAAGGGGAACAACCCATTGACTTCCTTGTCTGTTATCACTTAGTTGCGCTCTTCTGCATTAAAGATAACATTTGTATTTATAATAATAATACTATTGTGAAGCAACAAACAAGTCTTTATTTACTGCATAATGGTAATTTTGCTACCAGATAATATCATTTCTTCTTCTTCAAATGCCTCCAGAGGTCAACATGAATAAATCCAATGAAAGCAGTACGCAGTTTGAGCTTGTTAACATCGCCAGTAGAGTTTATCTTCAAATGTAGCATGGAGTGCGTGTAGACCAACAATGAGAACACTTATCTTTTCTGCATATATTAGACATTCCAGCAACAAAACTTCAGCTTTTATTTTACCAGTTCCACTATTAAATTCATCAGTATCTGCTATCTTTAGTTTTTGAAACATGGTATTTCAATCTGTTGTGTACTGTGCAGATTCTGATGATTGTTACATGTTCTCTTTGGCTGAGTTGCTAATATGAATCATCTTTCATCACCTGTCATTTAAAATATGATTAATTATGTTTGCAGTTTTCATGTTTGCTTATATGACAAATGTCAGTGATGAAATGTGTGTATATCAAGCATACTTCTAACAGGATCTTAATGTTTGCATATCCTTTACAGTACATCGCTGTCAACATCAGCATCTTTCAGCTGACTGTTGATTTCATGGCAAGATTATGCTCAGTAGTTTGCCATTGCTTTCTGAGGGACCGGCTCACATACCCCATAAGTTACCAACACGGTTAGAACAGCTACCGATTGTCGCCATTGTCACGTTACTCGTGAGAGTATACAGGATTATGGAGAAAGTCGCTAATCCCTAGGCCAGGGAGACAGGCTAACAGGATCTAAGTTACTCTAATACACACATCTCTCTCTGACATATTAGTGGAATGTTGATTTTATATTTCTTGTACACACACATCTTTAACATATTAGTGGTTTTATCCTTATGCACAAATCTCTAATATATTAGTGATTTTATCCTAATGCACAAATCTCTAACATGTCAGTGATTTTATCCTAATGCACAAATCTCTAACATGTCAGTGATTTTATCCTTATGGACAAATCTCTAACATATTAGTGATTTTATCCTAATGCACAAATCTGTAACATGTCAGTGATTTTATCCTAATGCACAAATCTCTAACATGTCAGTGATTTTATCCTTATGCACAAATCTCTAACATGTCAGTGATTTTATCATTATGCACAAATCTCTAACATGTCAGTGATTTTATCCTTGTGCACAAATCTCTGACATATTACTGATTTTATCCTAATGCACAAATCTCTAACATGTCAGTGATTTTATCCTTATGCACAAATCTCTAACATGTCAGTGATTTTATCCTTATGCACAAATCTCTAACATGTCAGTGATTTTATCCTAATGCACAAATCTCTAACATATCAGTGATTTTATCCTTATGCACAAATCTTTAACATATCAGTGATTTTATCATTATGCACAAATCTCTAACATGTCAGTGATTTTATCCTAATGCACAAATCTCTAACATGTCAGTGATTTTATCCTAATGCACAAATCTCTAACATGTCAGTGATTTTATCCTAATGCACAAATCTGTAACATGTCAGTGATTTTATCCTAATGCACAAATATCTAACATGTCAGTGATTTTATCCTTATGCACAAATCTCTAACATATCAGTGATTTTATCCTTATGCACAAATCTCTAACATGTCAGTGATTTTATCCTAATGCACAAATCTCTAACATGTCAGTGATTTTATCATTATGCACAAATCTCTAACATGTCAGTGATTTTATCTTTATGCACAAATCTCTAACATATCAGTGATTTTATCCTATGCACAACTCTCTAACATGTCAGTGATTTTATCATTATGCACAAATCTCTAACATGTCAGTGATTTTATCCTAATGCACAAATCTCTAACATGTCAGTGATTTTATCCTTATGCACAAATCTCTAACATGTCAGTGATTTTATCCTAATGCACAAATCTGTAACGTGTCAGTGATTTTATCCTTATGCGCAAATCTCTAACATGTCAGTGATTTTATCCTTGTGCGCAAATCTCTAACATGTCAGTGATTTTATCCTTGTACACAAATCTCTAACATGTCAGTGATTTTATCCTTATGCACAAATCTCTAACATGTCAGTGATTTTATCCTTATGCACAAATCTCTAACATGTCAGTGATTTTATCCTTGTGCACAAATCTCTAACATGTCAGTGATTTTATCCTTATGCACAAATCTCTAACATGTCAGTGATTTTATCCTTATGCACAAATCTCTAACATGTCAGTGATTTTATCCTTGTGCACAAATCTCTGACATATTACTGATTTTATCCTAATGCACAAATCTCTAACATGTCAGTGATTTTATCCTTATGCACAAATCTCTAACATATCAGTGATTTTATCCTTATGCACAAATCTCTAACATGTCAGTGATTTTATCCTTGTCCACAAATCTCTAACATATCAGTGATTTTATCCTTATGCACAAATCTCTAACATATCAGTGATTTTATCCTTATGCACAAATCTCTAACATGTCAGTGATTGTATCCTTGTGCACAAATCTCTGACATATTAATGATCTTATCCTTATGCACACATCAAAAACATATTAGTGGTTTTGTCCTTGTGCAAAAATCTCTTACATATTAGTGATTTTATCCTAATGCACAAATATCTAACATGTCGGTGATTTTATCCTTATGCACAAATCTCTAACATATCAGTGATTTTATCCTTATGCACAAATCTCTAACATATCAGTGATTTTATCCTAATGCACAAATCTCTAACATGTCAGTGATTTTATCCTAATGCACAAATCTCTAACATGTCAGTGATTTTATCATTATGCACAAATCTCTAACATGTCAGTGATTTTATCCTTATGCACAAATCTCTAACATATCAGTGATTTTATCCTATGCACAAATCTCTAACATGTCAGTGATTTTATCATTATGCACAAATCTCTAACATGTCAGTGATTTTATCCTAATGCACAAATCTCTAACATGTCAGTGATTTTATCCTTATGCACAAATCTCTAACATGTCAGTGATTTTATCCTAATGCACAAATCTGTAACATGTCAGTGATTTTATCCTAATGCACAAATCTCTAACATGTCAGTGATTTTATCCTTATCCACAAATCTCTAACATGTCAGTGATTTTATCCTTATGCGCAAATCTCTAACATGTCAGTGATTTTATCCTTGTGCGCAAATCTCTAACATGTCAGTGATTTTATCCTTGTGCACAAATCTATAACATGTCAGTGATTTTATCCTTATGCACAAATCTCTAACATGTCAGTGATTTTATCCTTATGCACAAATCTCTAACATGTCAGTGATTTTATCCTTGTGCACAAATCTCTAACATGTCAGTGATTTTATCCTTGTGCACAAATCTCTATCTCTAACATGTCAGTGATTTTATCCTTATGCACAAATCTCTAACATATCAGTGATTTTATCCTTATGCACAAATCTCTAACATGTCAGTGATTTTATCCTTGTGCACAAATCTCTAACATATCAGTGATTTTATCCTTATGCACAAATCTCTAACATATCAGTGATTTTATCAATATGCACAAATCTCTAACATGTCAGTGATTTTATCCTTGTGCACAAATCTCTGACATATTAATGATCTTATCCTTATGCACACATCAAAAACATATTAGTGGTTTTGTCCTTGTGCACAAATCTCTTACATATTAGTGATTTTATCCTTGTGCACAAATCTCTAACATGTCAGCGATTTTATCCAATGGACAATTCTCTAACATTTCAGTGATCTTATCCTTATGCACAAATCTCTAACATGTCAGTGATTTTATCCTTATGCACAAATCTCTAACATGTCAGTGATTTTATCCTTATGCACAAATCTCTAACATGTCAGTGATTTTATCCTTGTGCACAAATCTCTGACATATTAGTGATCTTATCCTTATGCACACATCAAAAACATATTAGTGGTTTTGTCTTTGTGCAAAAATCTCTTACATATTAGTGATTTTATCCTTGTGCACAAATCTCTAACATGTCAGTGATTTTATCCATATGCACAAATCTCTAACATTTCAGTGATCTTATCCTTATGCACAAATCTCTAACATGTCAGTGATTTTATCCTTGTGCACAAATCTCTAACATGTCAGTGATTTTATCCTTATGCACAAATGTCTTAAATAATGACATGTTGAAGTGATTGTTTGTGAAAGTTCTGTGACTATTGCTACAAATGTAAAGATGATGTGGCGTATGTAATCACAGTAAAAGAGGTAAATTTAATCACTGTAAAACACGTAAATTTAATCACAGTAAAACAGGTAAATGTAACACGTTTTCCACAAGTGTTCACTCTTCAGTGTCTAACCATTACACAGGAACAATCAATCTACAGGACATACTTTATGTAAATACAGTGTACATATCCATCCAGCTTGTATTTTTAGACTCTCTTGTACATTAAAATACAGAAATAAAATGAAATTATGCAATGTTGTTGTTTATATTATTCTTAAGGTATTTTAGATGCTTGTCTTTGGAAGAAATCTCGGGTCGTGAATGACAGATGACATATGGAGCTCATTTGTCATGATACAATTGTGGACATGAACCAAGGTATCGGCCTAAGGGAAAGAATCCGAGTTTTAGGACATAATAGTAGTTTGATTCCTTATTAACAAAACAAACGAAATTGTCAAGGTCTCACATCCGAGGTTGCGACGCGTTGTCTGTACCAACGCCAGACAACATAACAACACGCAACCCTGAGTGATGTTAAACACGGCAGAGAGAACGCGGCGTCTTCGACGACGCCCGGATAAGCAGCCACGCACAGCAATTGAGTTCACCCCGTGAACCTTGCAGGGGACACCAGCTGACGTGAGCGTGTAGCGTGTAGGACGCCAGAACTGGCAGACGGGCTTAGGTTGTTGAATGAACAGGTTGCATGGGTATGCGAGGCGTGTTTGAATCTGCATTGAGAGCTAGCCTGTACGACAGTGGGAGACTGGTTCGAACGCTTGAATAGTTTGACTTGTAAGTGAGATGTTTATTGCTTGCATGTATTATTATGTATTGTAGTGATATTGTTCATGCTATAATGATTGCTATGGATTGTCAGTGCGCAATGTTTGTGCGATAATAAATGCCGCGCGTAAATAAAGCGTGTGAATAATACTTTCGGATATTCACTTCGTGTGATTTGATAGTTTGATATTGCTTCACACTTGCCAGAAAACGAGCTACTTATCTTGCTCTACGCAAGACTCTGACAAGTGCGAACGTGGTGGCTTTCGTCCGGGTTTTGAACCAAATGCGAACTTGTAAATTTTTTTGTCCGAGTTTGAAGCGAATGTGAACATGCCGATAGAAGTGCGCAAGTCATAGATTAAGGTAAAGTAACGATTTAATAGAGTTGATTTAATTAAATTATAAGTGTGAAGATATTATTTGAAGCCAACCGAGGCGTCTTCAGACTTATCACTAAATTCAACAAATTTTGTACCTAAAATCCAAAATGTCAGCCGTGCCCTTGAATGTCATTGAGTAGGGTTAGTGTGAACATGAAAGTTGTTGATTGTGGTAACGACTAACAATAATACTTGACAGCATACAAACCTTTACAGACTTCAGTGACATTACACACACCATACATTTACAAACGTTCTAATTTTGTTTAGTTTAAAAAGTACAGGGTTTTTGTGTCAACTTTACCTGAGTCTGGTGAACTTCAAAAATTTTTGTGCGTCAACCCGAAAGACGTTCCAGTGTGATTTCGAGCACCACTGAACAGCACAGTACCCAAGGATTACTTGAGTATAAAATTTTTTTTCATCTCTCTTTATACTTTCGTTAGTCTGGCTTTAGACATTAACTGTGCTATAAATATTTGTAACTTACTAACATCATAAGTAATTTTGTTTATATTTATTCCATCATACCTATTGTTCATCATGTCTTCTTTAAACGATTTCATTGAAATGGGTTTAAAAATGAATATGTCTGGTGAGGAATTGAGAACATGGAGTGAAAGTAAATATGCAGAATATCTTGTGAAACAAGAGCAGATGATTGAGCGGAATGAAAGAGCTGCCGAAAGGGCGTTGAAAATGAAAGAGGCAGAATCAGAAGCTGCTTTAAAGCTTCAACAAGCACAATCAGAAGCTGCTCTAAAGCTTCAACAAGCACAATCAGAAGCTGCTTTAAAACAGTCAGAAGCTGCAGTGAGGCAAGCTGAGATCTTAGCCCAAAGTAAGAGAGAAGAGCAAGAAACACAACTGAAAATTGAACAGCTAAAAGCTGAATGTTCTAAAGATAAAGTTAATAGAGAAACAGACAAAGATCAACCTCATAAAAAGTACCAAGGTCTGATCAGAAGTTACAACACAGGTGATTGCATAGCAGCATTCACCCAAAATTTTGAATTTGTTATGGATCATTACAAAATCCCAAAACCTGAATGGGGGATAGTATATGTAAGAAGTCTTTCTGGGGAACCTCTTAAAGTCATAGAGTCGATCCCAAATGACCTGAAAGAAGATTATCTTTACATTAAAGCAAAAATTATGTCACATTTTTTGCTAGATGAATCAGGTTATAGAGAACAGTTTAGGAAGTTGTCTCCTAAGCCAACACACACGTTCTCTGATTACATCTCAGAAATTCAAAATATTTTTTCTAAATGGCTGTCAGCAGCCAAAGTAAATGGAAGTTATGACAAATTAGTTGATCTTATGTTGAGAGATAAGATTATCGTATCTCTCCCAGCCCCCTTTTCTAAATTTTTGTTGGAATGTCAGTGTGAAAGTGTTCAACAGATTGAAAGTCGTGGCTCTGGTTATTTTGCAGACAATAAGCATTGTTTCTCTAGTAGTCTGACCAGCACAGACTTTGTAGCAGCAGCTACATATGGCAAATATCAGGCAGGGTCAAATAACAAACAAAGACCTTATAAACAAGCTGCAGAGAAATTATATCAGTGTAGATATTGCAACTATACACACAATGAGCATGATATGTGCGACCAACATCCTGGGTACACTGCTTACTTGCATAATTACATTTCTAAGCAAGATAAAGAAAGGAAGAACTACAAAAAACTTCCAAATGTTATCTTTGTAAGGCTTTTGGTCACTGGCGTAAGGATTGTAAAGGCAAGTCAATGACCAAAAAGGCTAATGCAGCCATGTTTGACAGTTCTTCGTCAGAAGATGAAAGTGTACAAGATCACCCAGTAAACTCAGCACATTCCATTGAGGTGTTCCATCAGGAAAAATGTACCATTTGTGATCAATTTCATGAGGATGGCGTGTTAACATGCGGCCATTCTATACCTGTTACCAGTGAGGAGGCCAATTCTGTAGTAAACTCCAAAGGTAAACTAAACATCCACCAGGGGTATGTTAATGGTAGAGCTGCCACAGTTTTACGTGATAGCGGAAGTACTCTCATTGGTGTAAAGAGAGATTATATTTTACCATCACAATATAGTGGTAAATATGTCACATGCAGGACATTCTCAGGGAACATAGAGAAATATCCACTTGCATGGGCATATATAACTACACCATTCCTTACAGGAAAGGTTAAATGCGCAGCATTAACCAATCCTTGCTGCGATATTATCATTGGAAACCTTCCTGAAGTGAATGACATACCACATGACAGCAGTACATCAACTGTCAGTTGTAATATTGATACTACCATTTCACCTTCATCACCAATCACCATTCATGATGTATTACCACCTGTAAATGAATGTACAAATACCAACCTGGCTATGCCAGAACATACATGTAATTGTGTGAATGTAACATCAATGTGTGATGAGAATGATCGTTGTAATATAGTAAATGCAGTATCTAGATCTACTGCACAAATGCAAGATCGAATCGATCAAACAGAGGCTTTACAACGAGTAAGTCCAGTTGTAACATCTCCTGAGACAACTAGGGAGACGTTTATAACATCTCAGAAAGCCGATCGATCTCTGCAAAAGTATTTTAAACTTGTAGGCCAAAAGCCAAGAGTAGCAAAGAATGCTCAATGGTACTTTGCTCTCAAGAACGGAATTCTAACACGGTATTACACCAAAGGTTCCAGCACTATAGAACAAACAGTGCTACCGTTAGAAAACCGCAAGCAAGCATTGAATATAGCTCATGACATACCCTTTGCAGGACACATGGCGTATGCTAAAACTAGAGCAAGGTTACTTACTCAATTTTATTGGCCAAAGTTTTGCAACGATACCAAACAGTATTGCAGATCGTGTGACATCTGTCAAAAGCTTGTCAAAAAGGGTAAACACCCACAAGCTGAATTGCAAGTTACTGATTTGGCTAGTAGACCGTTTGAAAAGATCTCGGTCGATATTGTTGGTCCTCTGGACCATATAACATCTAAAGGTAATAGATACATTGTAACACTCATTGATCTATGTACTCGTTGGCCAGAAGCGATTCCAATGAAGAACATAACTTCCAAAGACATCATGGAAGTGTTCTTTCATATTTTTGCGAGGGTAGGATTCCCTGATACCATCCTTTCAGATCGGGGTAGCCAGTTTATTTCCTCGGCTACACAAGCCTTTACCAAAATGTTGGGTGTTAAACAATGCTTCAACAGTCCATACCACCCACATTCGACCGGTATAGTAGAAAAGATTAATGGCGATATGAAACATATGCTCTCTAAGGTAACCCAAGAACATCCTGAAGATTGGGATACTTATCTGCCTGCCATTTTGTTTGCATATAGGGAAGTGCCCCATTCCAGCACTGGGTTCTCACCATTCGAAATGTTATATGGTGCACAACCACGTGGCCCATTATCTCTGTATGAATCTATGTTGACTGAAAGTACAACTTTGTCTATACCCATTTCACCATATGAACATGTAACATCATTGCGTGATAGAATTATGAAATCATGTATCTTAGCCAAAGAAGCTCTCCAAAAATCAGGAGCTATTTACCGACAATATGCTAACAGAGGAAATAGAACTATTACACTGACGCCAGGACAGGACGTTCTTCTTCTTTTGCCAAGCGATAGACATCTTCTAACTGACTCATGGCAAGGACCGTTCAAAGTGCTACGACAAATTTCGACGGTAGATTACGAGATTGCAGTTAGGGACAAACATAAAATTTTCCATATTATCATGCTCAAACCATATCACCACAGGCAAGACGAACAAGTAGAGACTGCAGCAAGCACCTCCATAGTGGACCAGACGGACGACAACGACACTGACGAGATACCGACACCAGTTCTTGACACGACGACCAACTTACAGGACATTAAGGTAAATCCTAAACTGACGCAGACACAGACTGACAGTTGCAGACAACTGATACAAGAGTACAGGACGATCTTTTCTGACAGCCCAGGACAGACAGATTTAGTGCAACACCAAATCATCTTAACATCTGACGTTCCTATTAAGTGTAGACCATATTCCATCCCTATACACTATAAAGAAAAACTTCATCAAGAAATCATTGATTTAGAAGCAAATCATATCATTCGACGTTCACAATCTCATTTCTGTTCACCAATAGTTTTGGTACGCAAAAAGGACAACACTATTAGACTTTGTGTAGACTATCGTAAACTCAACAGCATTACACAGTTGGATTTAGAACCAATGAGCAACTGTGAAGACATCCTGACTGAACTATTTGACTCACGTTATTTTACTAAACTTGACATGACAAAAGGCTACTGGCAGATAGCTGTACATCCTGATAGTATACATCTGACTGCATTTGCCACACCGTGGGGTTTATACGAATGGTGTAAACTACCTTTCGGATTAGTCAATGCACCAGCTACCTTCGTCAGAATGACAAGAATTCTTTTGACAGACATTGCTAACATCATTTGGTACATGGACGACATTTGCATACACACAAAGGACATGACAGAGCACATAACAGCACTACAGCAGACATTTGACAGAATTAGACATCATGGACTGACTATAAAACCTTCCAAAGTTGATATAGCCTTTCAGGAAATTTCATTTTTGGGCTATAAGATCTCAAATGGCTTTATATCAACTGACGATAACATCATGTCCAGAATTTTGAAATTGTCGCTTCCGACAACTAAGAAACAGTTGCGAAGTGTGTTAGGTCTTTTAAACTATTATAGACAGTTTATTCCTCATTTTGCTGAATTGACCAAATGTTTCACTGATCTACTAACAAATAAACACCCCAATGTGATTGTAAACAGTGAATGTTTAAGGCCAGCATTTACGAAAATTCTTTCATATTTTTCTAAATCACCTATTCTGAAATTGCCAAATTTGAATATTACTTTTAGATTAAGATGTGATGCGAGCTCCGTAGCCATTGGAGGTGTGCTTCTCCAAGAACACGACCAAATCTTGTACCCAGTATACTACGTCTCTCGAAAACTGAACACCAGCGAACGAAATTACAGTACACCGGAACTCGAGGCTCTTGCCATGGTATTTTCGGTACGTAAACTTTCTAGATTTTTGTTAGGCAAACATTTCATAATTGAAACAGATAATACTCCGCTGACAATTGTTACCAGAGGAACGCCAAGTAACAGCAAGGTGGCAAGATGGTCCCTTCTTCTGCAGGACTATAGCTATGAGATTAACCATATAAAGGGTTCACAAAACTGTCTTGCAGACCTTTTGTCGAGATGTCCATACAACGAACCTAATACCCAGTCGACACCAGAGCACAGTGCAGAGGGTGTATAAAACTGCAACGTAGATAGTGCTCAGTACCACAGCCAAGTGTGACAATGTGTCAGTAACGCTGTGTACACCATTGTGATGGGGAAGATTGTATCTCCCAATGTATATAACTTATGTACATATTGTGATTCTTATTATTATCATGCGAATGAATGCGTGTATAATTGTGAGATATGGGAAAGAATGGAATCAGTATTATGTAAACTAATGTGTTGTATAACTGTGAGATATGAGAAAGAATGCAATTATTATTGTAAATACATAAATATTATAACAACCAGACACTACAGAGAAGTGTCACTGGACAACACTACAAGATCCAGGAATTTACCAAGCCACTACAACGTGAGGTAATCCTGAAGGTATCCAGACCGAGTTGTCCAAGACGTTTTAACAAGGTACGAAAGATGACTGCGACAGTACAATCCGAGCAGAAGGCGGAAGAGACGATCCAACAGCTGATAGTAACAACTACTACTCCGTTTAGATAAGATCCATCCAGAACGGACCAACGTTGTATGAATGACACCACAACACATGTAATAGTACAGCTGTATACTTCCGATTTTTTGCATATTAATATTAAAGTTAGCAAACTACGCTAAAAAGTCTATAAATGTATGACAATTGTATTAAAATGTGATTTAAAATATTTCCATATACGGAATTGTATATGTCGATTTTTATAGGAAGTAATCTCAGCATCGTAACTTGATTGCTTCTTTACAAACGTGACTTTTTGTGCACATTTGTCAATAAGGATCAAATTATGACACTAAGAAATAAATTTGCAATTGTAATTTATGTCTTGTAAACGACGATAAATTATTGTTCCTAAATTTTTTGTATAATAACCAGGGGACATTACTCTAAATTGTTGGTGATATGTAAATATGTATTATAACCATTAACATGTGTGCTTGATAAATAACATGTCAATGTAACGTCGTTTAGATATGGACAGTATATTGCCAAAACTGTTGACCTTCATTAGAAACTCTAAACAGAGGTCTGATGATGGAGTTATCTCAGAGGGAGATGCTCACGGCTTGACCTGATTATTTTAGTATTTTTGTTCTTGGTTGTGAGGTAGGGGCCAGTTTAGCCGATACCTACCGGACTAGCTGGGTCACAGCGAGGTAATGCCCATTAAATAGATTGTACTTGACTGTTGTACTTCATAGTGCAACATAATTGGTGTATACATATTGTTGACTATTCACCTGTATATATTTATTATAATTGTTAAAGTATAATGTTCGACTTTGACATGTTTAAGAACACCTAGATATATATTGTACATGAAAGGAAATCCTTTCATGAAAAAGGGGTGTGGAGAGTGTCAAGGTCTCACATCCGAGGTTGCGACGCGTTGTCTGTACCAACGCCAGACAACATAACAACACGCAACCCTGAGTGATGTTAAACACGGCAGAGAGAACGCGGCGTCTTCGACGACGCCCGGATAAGCAGCCACGCACAGCAATTGAGTTCACCCCGTGAACCTTGCAGGGGACACCAGCTGACGTGAGCGTGTAGCGTGTAGGACGCCAGAACTGGCAGACGGGCTTAGGTTGTTGAATGAACAGGTCGGATGGGTATGCGAGGCGTGTTTGAATCTGCATTGAGAGCTAGCCTGTACGACAGTGGGAGACTGGTTCGAACGCTTGAATAGTTTGACTTGTAAGTGAGATGTTTATTGCTTGCATGTATTATTATGTATTGTAGTGATATTGTTCATGCTGTAATGATTGCTATGGATTGTCAGTGCGCGATGTTTGTGCGATAATAAATGCCGCGCGTAAATAAAGCGTGTGAATAATACTTTCGGATATTCACTTCGTGTGATTTGATAGTTTGATATTGCTTCACACTTGCCAGAAAACGAGCTACTTATCTTGCTCTACGCAAGACTCTGACAGGAATCGAGGCAGAAATCAGGGGGGGGGGGGGGGGGACCTGAAAGAGTTATCAAGACAGAAGTTAACCCCCTTAGTTGAGTTGACCGAGTACTGGCGACTAGAGTTCACAATCACCCGTGAAATAAATGACACACGGGGAAGGACAGGTGACTGAAAGTTGAACTCTGAAGTGAAGTGTAGTTGAAACTCTCTTGAGGTCCAGGGCTTAAACTGTTAATATCGTGTAAAATTTCAGAATGGATAAACAATGGTAATCGGATTGCACGGGATACTGGACTTCTCCGTGACCCATGAGATTCTCTGGGGGTCCCGGTGATTTTGAAACTGTGCAATCAGCTCTGGGCTGTCAGTCGCCATACAACTATCCGCCGAGACGACCACGATTTACAGACTGCGGTAAAATTGTGTATTTTCACCCGCTAGCCAGAGCGTTACATCGAAGCAGTCAAGTAGTAGTGATTCACTGATCAAGGTAAAACCTTAAGACACTATTGCATAGCCGTTGTCCTTAAATAACGCGCTGAACACAGAGATAATTGTTACCGCGAAGCGAATTCTACGCCCCACCTGTTTGCATAAGTAAGTAGCAATATCGATCGGCTAACGAATTTAGGACAGAAGCCGTCTGTCACAACAGCTGTTTGTGCTCGTGAACACATCGGGCGTGTGAACTTAGACAAACATGCTCAGCTGTGTAATACTGACGGTATGGTAGGAGATATCCTTATAGTTGTGATAGTAAAGATAGATTTACATTGATTGTTAGAACTTATTCACATTCATTGTTAGTGCTGAATTTACTAAGAAGTTATCACTGCTACTTGTGCGTGTATTTTAGGTAATTATCAGCACTTTTTTAGCAAGTGTGTTAATAACTATATTCAGTGATTACATCGTTAGGGCTGTGAGGACTTTTGCCACTAGTTAGTCTGTGTGATGTTAGAGACATTACTAGTGATGAGTTATCGGCATGAGCAAACCAGTGATGTGTTATTTGTTTAGCTAGATATTCCAGTAACTTATGCATTATATAGGTTGTGTTTATTAATTCCTGGAATCAAGGTGTTAGTATTTCCAACAGGATGTGGAGGTAAGTATTTGCTAAGTGAGGACGCCAGTGCTATTACACCTTTGTGAAGGAATGTCTTGTAGATTCTTAATAGAGGTAGTTAGGAATTACCTGTGGATTTATGATGTCACTACATGGGTAATTGGCCTACCCGACTGTGTGTATGTTGCCGGCCTGACTGTGTAATTTGCCTAGCCGAATGTGTGTATTACGCCGGCCTGACCGAAGTGATTGGCATGACCGATCGAGGTTGTTGGCGTGCCCGAACGAATTGATGTTCCTGTGCGACCGAGGTTGTTCGCCTGCCGGAACGTGTTGATTTAGCATGACCGACCGAGAGCAATGCGACGTGCTGTCAACGAGGCCAGTGCGTGTGTACCTATCCGAACTGTGAACAGTATGTGGCTGTATGACTCTACTGTTCTTCTCTTCTGTAAACCTGACTCTGTTAGTGGGGTAACTCATCCATTAGGAAGTGGGAGTTACAACGGAGCCATTTAAACAACACTTGAGGTTGGACTGATGATGTAGGGGATGAGGGGCTGGATGCCACTCTAAACAGGATGACGTGGTCTAAATCAAGGTGCTCTTTTTCCACAGTTGCTGTGGGAAAGATTACTCGGTGGATTGCCACCACATCTGTGATAGACCTGCACAGACTTGACCGTCATGGAAGATGGGCAACTAATAAAGGTTAAACCTGTTCTGGGACAGGGATCCCAGAATGGAGAGCATTTGCTTGTTTGTGAGTTTGTTAATTAGTTATTAACAATTCGTGATTTATAATTTGTTAATGCTATTTTAATGAATTATGATGTATATAATTTATTAATGTTGTATAGTCATTAATGAGTTATGTTTAATTAATTGATCAATGGGTTAAGTGATTAATTAATTGAGTTATAGGTGAGGGCCGGTCTCTCTGGCTGTGGGGTTACAACACTTTCTCTCTGTAATCCCGTTTATCACGCAGAGTCTCGTAGCGGAGCGAGAGCTGAGGCGGTTCGACCCCCGCTCATGACTTGCGGGATACTGAGCCGGCCGCTCAGAAAGCAATGGCAAACTACTGAGCGTAATCTTGCCAAGAGATCAACATACAGCTGAAAGATGCTGGTGTTGACAGCTAAGTCCTGTAAAAAGGATATGCTAAAAAAAAAAAAAACATAGGTGAGGAGGATATGTCCGGCTGGACACCTCCTAGATAATGAAACCGCTATACTGAAAGATAAGTAGGTGTATTTTATGGTTGATGGTGGAAGAGGAACGGAGGATTGGAATAACACCAGGTAGTAGGAGACTATGACAGAGTCAAACAGTCTACTCTGGTGCTATCGGGACAGATGGTGCCCAGACGAGTTACTTCACTAGATACTGGCTTTCTAATGCGCCCTCATGCATCTATCTCTGTGATAAGAGTTGGTCTATGATGTTGATGATCTATGATATCATGATGTGATATATTAATCTGATGCATGTGATATAGTTGATGTGCATGTTAGTCCTAGTGGTAGCCAAGTACTCTCACCGACCTCCTTGTTTCAGGATCTGTTTATGTGATGAAAATTCGAAAGTGTTAGACCATAAACTCAATGGGACCAGCTCATTCCAGTGCCAGTCAAGGTGGTGTTTGAGGCAATACTGGGAGCGGTCAATCGAATCTGCCAGAGTCATCACATGAAAGAACCTGTAAGTTTAGAATATCATGGTGAGTCTAAGCTAAGACTGCCGCGACGAGTCCGACGAAGATTTAGTCAACCGATCCAGATGGGATCTAGGACTGATGCGTCTCCGGACTCATGCCAGTAAGGTACTGGTGTATTTCTAAGCAGACTCACGGGTAATTCTTTAGTGACTTGTGAAGAACTCAAGGACATTCGTTCCAGTTGAGTTGAAGGACATGACCTCTGTTGACAGTCATTGCGATGGCCAGTTAAATATGTTTCAGGCCCGGCTGGGTCTTAATGAGGTCTAATGTTTAATGGTTCATCTAACTCCGGTGTGAATCTACATTCGTGATTCTTGATGAAACCTGAAGTTGGTCAGTGACCTACAACAGTTGTTGCGATTTTCGTGAACACCATAGGGGACAGACTTATTAGGGTAGGGATCTACCCAATTCCCTGGGTAAAGCTGGGGCGACCATCCCCGACCCAGCGCGTCCACAGGTGGCAGATCGTGGAACGGCCTCTAGATATAGAGGTTAGCTGCGAATACCCAATAAGCAGCCGCGGACCAACTGGCGGTGGGCACAGAGGGCGAGGAGGGATCTCAGGGTGGGATTTGAGTTCCTTACAAAATACCTCATATGCTCTGAGACGTGCCTGCCAAGCGAGTCGGGGCGCTCTAACCCCTCTCCCGGGTAGGTGGAACCCGTTAGCTTTGGACAGCAGTCCATCTAGGAGACGGAAAACTCCAAATATAAACCCCCAAGTTCAAGGTGGACCAGCGTGCTGAGGAACTGGATGGCCATGGGTTAACTGGTCGTGAACGTTGGACGTCTAGCAGGCGTGCGGGGCGGCACCAGGAGTACGGACTCCTGCGGGACATCCTCTGCCTCTTCCCTAGCAAGCAGGCAATGCTAGGACGACCTTTTATTTCCTGCAATATCCAAACTTTGCCTATGGATTTATTTAAACACGGGAATCGTCGCCGGAGCTACGGAGCACGTGCTCTGCGCTTGACACATCCCTCAGAGGCTAGCGAAGAGAGAGTGAGGAGGAGAAGACGAGGAAATGGTGTGAGAAGACGGCATAGAAATAGGAGGGCAGGCGCCAGGAGAACAAGACGAAAAATGGAGAGACTAGTTTTCAACTATGTAAGAGTGGGATACTGGAATTGACGCAGTGCCAGACAGAGAGGTCCTGTATTGGAGAGACTAACATATGATTTTGACGTCCTCATGCTACAGGAGCTAAATACAGACAAATACCATTGCCCTGGGTACGCCAGTTATATAAACTCTACTGGGCAGAAAAGACATGGGCAAGGTCTGCTGGTGAAGGAACGAGTAAAGCATGTGGTACTTGACTTGAGCCAGTGGAATCACAGTGCAAGAGAGGTCCAGGGTATACAAATGGAGATTGGTGGCTTAAGTTGGAACATCATAAATGTATATGCCACAGTGGACTGTTTTGTCAGAAAGGAACATTGGGACTGGCTTAAGGAACTGGAGGAATTACCAGGCGATAGGCTACTCATATGTGGAGACTTCAATGCAAGGAACAGAGATTGGGACAGTAGTGGAGAAAACCGACAGGGAATTGCCCTTGCAGATGCCATGGTGGACTCCATTGTGGTCTGCATAAATGATGGTAGGCCGACAAGAATGGCAATGAGGCCTGGCGATGCAGACACAGCTATTGACCTGGCACTTGTCTCCCAGTCATCAGTCCTTGGTGTAAAGTGGACTGTTTTGAATGACCATGGGAGTGACCACATGCCATGCACAGTCCTGATCTCTAAACCCATGAAAGTTAAAGCAGGGAGAGCGCGCAAGACCTTCCGTTATGAGAGGACCGATTGCCTTCTTGGACGCCTCAGACAAGGGGCATGCAACAAGACTGTTAAAACTCCCTTTTTGCAGCCCCCATGATGGACCCGATAAGTAGACCATGCTTGGAAAGCAAAGAGAGCTGCAGTGAAGCAGCTAAAGAAAGTGCGACAGACACTTCGAAGCTCACGAGAGGAAGTGGACACAGCGGAAAACGTCAAGAAAGACAAGGTGGAGGTTTTCAAGCGCTGTGCTGCAGAGGCCAAAAAGGCGAAATGGGAATGTTTCATGAAGGAGATTGGAGGTGATAAAACACTGCGAAAATTCTGGAGACTGCACAGGCAAATGCAGAGAAAAGATCGGCCTATGATAGTGGGAACAATTTATAGAGATGATGGTGTGCGCGTGACAACAGACAAAGAGAAAGGGGAGGCGTTTCTCCAGAGATTTTTAGAGCAAACCAATCATATTGATACGGACACCAGGGATGCAGTTAGAGAGGAGTTATCTGGCACCACGAAGAATATGCAGTATGAAGACATCATACGGGTGGAAGATGTTAAACACATTTTGAAAAAGGCAAAAGACACGGCACCAGGGCCCGATGGGGTCAGGTATGGCCACATGAAGGGTTTGAGCGATGCAGACCTGGAGGAGATGACCGACTGCTTTAACCAGAGCATTAGGACAGCATCAGTACCGCAGAATTGGGTGCACAGCTATCTCAAACCTCTCCCAAAACCATTCAAGGATCAGTCAAAGCTTAGCGGCTTTAGGATCATCACCCTTCAAAATACATTTGGGAAGGTTTTAAAGAAGATAGTCGCTGTTAAGCTGCAGGATTTTTTAGAAAGCGGGAAGCTTCTTCCAAGAGGCCTGGGGTGCTACAGGCCATGAAAAGATACCTGGTCAAATGCAGCCACTTTTGCCTTTGATGTTTATGAGGGGTTCCAGAGTAGACAGGAAACGATGGCGGTAGCGCTTGATCTCGAGGATGCATACAATAGAGTTCGATATGATATTTTGATGACCGCACTGATGGAGAAGGGGGTCAATCCCTGGTTGGTGAACTGGATAGCAGCCGTCCTGCACTCTCGTCGGGTTGCTCTCCGTCTGGGTGCATGGACCTCAGAGCCACATATGTTAACCCCGGGTCTGCCACAGGGATCTGCAGTCTCACCGGTGCTCTTTAATGTGTATACGAGCAAGATTGCAAACCTAGAAGCACCAGGGGTTGGAAGAATACTAACATTTGCAGATGATATTCTTGCATATAGGCAGGGGAGAGATAGGGAGCAAACAGCCCAGGAGTTACAGGCGACAGTAGATAAAGTGATTGACTGGTGCACAGAAATGAGTGCTGTCATCCACCCGGAAAAGGCGGCGGTTTTGTGGTGCTCTCTGGACAACAGGATTGTAAGAGCTGATGTCCCAAGCCTCGCGATAGATGGTAGAAATGTCAGCAGAGAGAACAAACTGAAGTATCTGGGGATCACATTTGACAGGAGCCTATCCTTCAAGGACCATGTGGAGACGGTTGTGACAAGATCTCAAAAGGGACTCAGTGCGCTTAAAACTATGGCTGCAATGGACACAGAGCAGAGAATGCTTTTCACACTATACCAGCACTTGATCCTCTCAGTAACTGATTATGGATTAGGTCTGCTCACTGTCTCAGAGAGTCAGCTGGTGAAGTTAGAGCGCATACAGAACGAAGCTATGCCTGTCATTCTGGGATGCACTAGAGACACCCCAGTAGTGTGTATGCGTTACATCCTTGGTCTGCCGACTGTTGCTGGCAGGCTCAAGGTGATGCAGGCGAAGGCATACCTCAGAGTAGCTGCAGACACAGACCACCCACTGCATGAGGCGCTGGACGCAGTTAAGGGTCAGCGACTGATAAGAGGGAAATCATGGATGGCTCAGGCGGAGGATACGATCAGACAGGTGTGCCCCTTGGAGAACATTAGGCGTAGGAGAGGAGTGGGTCAGAGTGCCAGCGGAGCAGTCAGACTTGTGCAGAGTTATAATCACATTAAGCCGGGAGTGCAGGGAGTGGCCAGCAGGGGCCACGGAAGTGGAAATCCAGCAACTAATTCAGGACAATGCTCACTCGGGTGATGTGATTATCTACACAGATGGTTCGGTGTCAAGAGGTGAGAGAAGTGGCTGGGGGTTCATAGCCAAAGCTAATGGTCGATGTTTGGGGCAGGAGAGCCTGGCATATGATACCACAACATCCAGCTTAAGAATGGAGGTGGAGGCAGTCACTGCGGCTCTCCGCTGGATGGAGAATACGACACACACACACACATGGTGATTGTAACTGACTCAGAAAGCATGCTGACGAGGGTGAGGACGGCCAGACTTCGTGCGGAGTGGCTTGCTTCGCTTCGGAGGTCACGAGTGACAAGCATCGCCTGGATCTTTTCTCCGGGGCATGCCGGTGTGCTGGGAAATGAACAGGGGGACAGATTGGCTGGCTCTGCAGAACTTGGTGGAGTATTGATACATGGCAAGGCAGATGTGGTTGCGGCCTTGTGGGAGCACGTGCACACCTCGGAGGAGCAAATGGATTACCATGGTCTGGCAAGAATGAGACAGCGAGGAGTGACGAGGGGATCTGGCCGACGCTCAACGCTCAGAGGAAAGGCGAGACGGACTTATAATCAGATTGCTACTGGTACTATTAGTGTTGGAACTCTTCGCTGGCTACTGAGGATGGGGACGGAGCACTTATGAGAATGCCCCGAATGCTGTTATGTCTAGTCCTAAATCAATCAATCAATCTACCCAATTCCTAGGTGTGTTGTTGGACAATGACATTGCCAAGGTGGTGACGTCATTAGATGGCTGCAGAACTGTGTATAATAATGCCATTGTGAATAGGTTGAATTCTTACATTCACATGTTGGATCATTCATCAGTGACTGTGTTAGTAGATGGAATCAGCGCTCCAATAGTGTCTTGCCGAGTAATACATCCCATTAACTTGAGATGCCGAAGAGCAACCCGGCTCTTATATTCTAGTGTATTGTGCAACAGTACTTATCATCAGATGGGGACATCTATAACTCTAGGGTCGACCCATGGGTCATCATTAGATTGGAACTTGGTGTGATTTCTTCAGTCATCGAGGGATGACCAGTGAACATTGGTGAAGTGTCCGTCAGGTATCAGACATACGCCTGACCAGTCCGAGCTCCTACTTACAGTGGAAGGAGAGAACTTTGGAAGAGTCTGCGACTTGGAGTTCCTTTGCACTGGAGGTTCATCGGGTAAGTCGTTAGCCACGACTGGACGAAGGCACGAACTGAAGTCACATGCTCCATGATGATGACTGATCATCTGTAGATCTTCTTGCTTTTCTTTGTCAGCGCTGTACATATTGTCTTCTATCCAGGCTTTTCAGCCATCCCTCTCTGAGTTACAGTTGACGTATTAAGAAATTAAATTTTGCTTTGTTAACCATGGCTTTGAGTACTAGTATGACTGCTGTCTTGTCCGAGCCCCCTGTGGGTAGGAATCCATAGGTGGGGAGGGAAGGTCAGCTGTCCCGGCTTGTGTGGGGCCCTGTAGATGTAAAGTCCTATTGAGGTGGTCGGAGCAAAGGCTGGGGATATTAACTATAGTAATATACCTGTCCAAGCCCCGGGGGTCTTGTTACAGTGGTGTGCCGTCGACACAGGCTCGAGAAAATATCACACACAAGACAGAGGACGTATAGGTGTGTCTTGGGTGGTGTACTTTCGACACAGGCTCGGGAAAATATCACACTCGAGACAGAGGACGTATAGGTGTGTCCTGGATGGTGTGACGGCAACACAGGCTCGGGAAAATATCACACATGAGACAGAGGACGTATAGGTGTGTCCTGGGTGGTGTGACGGCAACACAGGCTCGGGAAAAATTCACACATGAGACAGAGGACGTATAGGTGTTGTCACTTGTTTTCCCGGGAGGAATGTGGAATCAACAAGCACATCTTCAAACTTATTATCTGTTGGGATTATTGACTGACTTCTGTCTACACTCCTCCCTTCTGTCTTCCCTTCCATATATCTATTTCTTTCACTCTCTCTGTTACTCCCTCAACACATACTCCGACAACAGTTCCTTTCAACGATAAATAAAAGATTTATTAATAAAAACTATGTCTGGTGTATGTATGGACTTTGTAAGCGTAGTTGATAGTGTATTCTATTGTTGGTGCCAGAATGAACTCTGAATGGCTATCAGCGGTGTCACATCTCACCCCCTCATCATTCAAGACCACAGGACAGCACATCAAACAGGAAAGATCTCACCCTGGATGATCCGTATGCTTGAGTCTGATGGTAAATCCGTTATTGAATGAAACAAAACTGTTCACCACTGATTCACTGTACCGTAATAATAGTCCCGTAAGTTTATGACTGCGCCCGAGTCTGTTTCATGACGGTAAGTATCCAACATCGGAAAAAACCACATCACCACAGTTCTTCCTATTGTCTTTAATTACTAGCAATGTTTTTACTTGTCTATTCTTTCTTCACTAGGCATACAAGACGTATGTAGTTTTCTTTTGCTTTGCTTTCTGCAACTATATTACTTTTTTCCTTATTACTTTGGTTATCTGGATCTTCTTCTTCAACGTTCCCTTAAAGGTATGTTTATTTCGTAATAGACCTTGTCTCGGTTGTTCCTTGGTTTAATGAGGTATTTGCTCTCCTCACAAATGACATGCCTTGAGTGTATCACCACAGCATTTACCAGCATACCAGAAGTATGTGTCTATCTTATCTGCTATATCCCGATGGGAGTTTGAACCTGTGAAAAGGATAACAGATCCAGTGATAAGCGTCTGCCACTTAATACTACTTATGCAAGTGTCCTTCTCCAGCCATAATGACAAGGCTTCCGAAGTAAACACCCACATAAGACATGAATTCACCAAAGTCTAAACTATCCACTAATAGAAAGCAATGGTAAACGCTATTCACACACATCTATATTCCTATGCTAAAACTATACTCTAATATATTAATACCTTATATATGCACTTATCCTCCTGGAATCGAAATACACTAGCGAATAACACACTAATATCCCATATTCTTTCAATCATTAGGGACGTGTATTTCTATCCCCACTCAGGAGGCATAGATCATTCAGCCCAGTTTGGAACACACACTAACCCGAAACTCCAGGTTCTGCGATTTATAACGTGTGTCCCATCATCCGTTGATTGTTTGATCTACAATCAAATTTGCCGTATCCTTCCCATCAAACGTCTGTGAATTCACGTATTGTTAATTGCGCTCCGTGTCGTGTCTCCTTCGTCTTCTCCGCTATTCCCCTACGCTCATCATTCGTCGCCCATCAAAGAGTTCTTATTTCTTTGATTACCGTCTCCCGCTGAGTTTGTCCAGTGTCGAAGTTTCCCCAGCGCGATCATACCGTTTCCCGTGTCCGATCCGTACACTCCGATGGTCAAGCAATGAACTTCGGCGAACACCTGTATCCTATTTTTATATTCGTAGGTCAATGTTCTTTACTTTATTCCTCCTCTCAGAATGAAGTACACACTTGTTAACCCTCCTCCGTCAGTGCATTTTGATATGTAAGTTATCAAGGAATCACTAAACTGCAGTTTTTCCGTGACAGGTGTGTCCTGGGTGGTGTGACAGCAACACAGGCTCGGGAAAATATCACATATGAGACAGAGGACGTATAGGTATGTCCTGGGTGGTGTGACAGCAACACAGGCTCGGGAAAATATCACACATGAGACAGAGGACGTATAGGTGTGTCCTGGGTGGTGTGCCGTCGACACAGGCTCGGGAAAATATCACACACGAGACAGAGGACGTATAGGTGTGTCCTGGGTGGTGTGACGGCAACACAGGCTCGGGAAAACATCGCACATGAGACAGAGGACGTATAGGTGTGTCCTGGGTGGTGTGACGGCAACACAGGCTCGGGAAAATATCACACACGAGACAGAGGACGTATAGGTGTGTCCTGGGTGTTGTGACGGCAACACAGGCTCGGGAAAATATCGCACATGAGACAGAGGACATATAGGGAATGACATCGATTCCACTTAATCAGCCAATCAATCAATTAATCAATTTCACATAATCAATCAATCAACTTAAAAGTAAAATAATTCACTTCGAGCTGATGAGTGAACAAGTTGTGTTTATTTTCTAACCCACAGTGTTGTTGTGAGTAAACCTTTAGTTCAAGACAACGTATTCCCTCAGTGACTCCCATCAACAACATATTGCACGATTTATTGCCTGGCATATTTCGCTGCATCTCTTCTGGTGCATACTACAGAGTTATTGCTGTTTAGCAAACATAGAGTTAACACTGCAGACCGCATGTCGTAGACTCTATTCCTCGAACAATAATCGATTGCTCAATTATGTTGAAGCATTATATATTAGTCGATTCCAGCCGTTACTCAATAAATCAAGCAGGTGCCGTCTCCACAATGAAGGTTCGCTGCAATGGATCTCCAACACTGTATGTCTCTCGCCCTGACTGTACATTCAACCCGGCTGATGTTCGTCCATCTCTTGATGTTATCTTCCCACTTGTATCGTTGTCTACCTCTTGCTTGCTTGCCCTCAATCTTGCCCCCCAGTGTGGTTTTTATAAGAGTATTATGTCTTTTAATGTGGCCGAAATATTTTAACTTGCCTCTTTTTTATTTCTTTCGTCTACTCTCTTTTGATTCCCACTTTTTCTACAACCTCTGTATTTGATTGTTTTTGTTTCCATTAAATACGACATATTCTTCTGTATATCCCAGTATGGTTTTTATAAGAGTATTATGTCTTTTAATGTGGCCGAAATATTTTAACTTGCCTCTTTTTTATTTCTTTCGTCTACTCTCTTTTGATTCCCACTTTTTCTACAACCTCTGTATTTGATTGTTTTTGTTTCCATTAAATACGACATATTCTTCTGTATATCCACATCTCCAGGGCATCAATTCTTTCTAGTTGCTTGTTCAATGTCCAGGCTTCTGCGCCATACAGTAGCGTTGAATATACTAACATTTGACAATTCTCATTTTTAAGGCGTTATTAATCTCTCTAGATGTTAATATACAGCTCCTCTTCTAGCAATTACACAATTCGACAATCGTAAACAGCTTTTACTCGTCTCTCTCGTCAGATACAATCTGTCCTCTCTCAAGCATGTCCGCCTCTGTCGCTATTCTTGTACAGTCTGTCTAGGCCTTTGTCCAGTCCTTCCTACCTGTGTCCTGTGGCCACGTATTTCTTGCCGGACCTTCCTTAGTCCCTTCGTCTCGAGTCTGTAATTCGTTGCAGTCCAACTGTGCCTGACCTCTCGATGTATGTCGAGACCTGTCCCAGCACTATCATACCTGTCTCACATTCCAGTCCTTGTCGACTGACTTTCTTTCTTCTATACTTGTTCTGTCGGCTCATTCAGTTGTATCTATGCTCCCTTAGGTCTCTGACACACTCCCCCTGCTGCCAACTTATCACTTTACTATCATACGTTTTGATGTTGTCTGAACTGAGGGACTTGTCAGTTTTCATATTGTTAAGAACACTCTGAAATTCCATCTGCAAAACTGATGGTTCGTCGTTATTATTTTCGAATATCTTACTTTTATTTTCTTATATCATCATAAACATCTTTCACATAATCTGACCATACATGAAAAATTTGATCTATTTCTGTTATGACTTTTCTATCTTCTGTTATTCAGGATGCCTGTTGATGTACATTGATGTTTCTCATTGAAGTGCCTCATTGATGTATCACATAGATGTATCACATTTATGTACCTCATGGATGTATCACATTGATGTACCTCATTGATATACGTCATTGCTGTACCTCTTTGATGTATCACATTGATGTACCTCATTGATATACGTCATTGATGTACCTCTTTGATGTATCACATTGATGTACCTCATTAAATTGTCTCACTGATGTTCTTCATTGATGTACTACATTGATGTACCTCATTGACCACCTAGGATTGAGATCTGTGCACAGAGTTAACACCTAGGATTGAGACTTGTGTAGCGACTGATCAACTAGGATTGAGATCTGCGAAAAGAGTTAACACCTAGGATTGTGATCTGTGTAGAGACTGATCACCTAGGATTTAGATCTGTTGTGGGAGTTCACACCTAGGATATAGATGTGTGTATTGTCACAGACCTAGTGTTACTAATTCACACACATGTTGGTTGATGACAGGTAATTTATAATCTATAATTTTCATGTTATTTTCCCTACACATTTCATTTAGACTATTCATGTGGTTTTGTAATTGAGCTTCTGATTTTGCTATTAGTGCTTGGTCATCCACAAACAGGAGTTCTCTAAGTTAGATTTGCAGATGGTTCTTCATCTGTGTTCTCGTCATGCGGTATTCTTGTGGTCTCTGTTTGGCTGGTTTCTTTACATATGTTGTCTATATATGTTATAAACAAGAGAGGGGATAGGACACAGCCTTGTCGTACTCCAAATCCTTTGGTGAAGGGTTCTGAGTGTCCTCCAGTTGCTCTCACTATGCATCCACTGTTGTATAAGCTTCTATGTAGGTTCATTAGATGTGTACTCACTACATATTGTTTAAGGATTTCCCACAGCTTGTTTAGTAAAGATTATCAGGTAATAATTGTACAATCGGCTGTTTAAATGTTTTTTAGCATTTTGAAAAAGTATCGATTGAATTTATTTTTATCAACAAAATAGTTTCTTGGTCGGTTCACTACGAGTAAGATACACTTATTGGCAGCTATTGTAATAAAATAGCGGTATTAATCTGTCAAGGTCTCAATTAGACATACTTCTGGCTTGCATCTCAAGACAGAGGTGAAACAAATACACGTATACAAGAATGACACTTTCAGCACGGCACCAACAGTTTTAGACGTTTTATTTACAAAGTGACGCGCATGAGCAAACTCACAGAAGTTGCGCTCTTAGCAATTCGCAACTTGTACAACATCATAATCACAGGGTAATCATGATTCACAAGATATAATACAATATAGTAGCATAACATAGCTCTCACACTGTCTCAGCTCAAACACAGCTCGCTTCACAACTGAACCACGCCATCAATATTACAATCATATCTCAACGCTCACGAAACACTCTCACTGCCCTATGTCTGACCGTCTCGCCGTCCTGAACCCGTCTGCCCAACACAGGTATGTTTGGCCAGTTTACGGCTGAGACCCTTCGGAGTGGTGTGTTGCGGTGACCATGGGCTTTCGCCTGCTTGTTTGTTGAGAGAGTTTCCGCCTTGGGTCAGAATGGCTGGACGTGATTTCTTCTAGCTTGACTTAAGTCGGTTGATCGGCGGCTTGACAATCCGCCATCATAAAACTCGCCGTTGTTACAGAATCAGATTTCTGGCTGTAAATGTTAGCGCTACGCACAAACATGGAGAGCCACGACTTCTGCCCTATGCGCCGCCTTAGGCCCAAGAGGAAAGACGATGTTAATACTGATTTCACGCTGTTGAAAGCAATTTTGGCCTTTCTTATTCTCAACGCTCAGAGGAAAGGCAAGACGGACTTATAATCAGATTGCTACTGGTACTATTAGTGTTGGAACTCTTCGCTGGCTGCTGAGGATGGGGACGGAGCACTTATGGGAATGCCCCGAATGCTGTGATGTCGATTCCTAAATCAATCAGTCAATCAATCAATCTATTTGATTTCTATTTCACTTCTGCCATCATCTGTTATTACATGTCCAAGATAGGAGAAACTTGTTACTTGTTCTAGTATCTCCCCGTTTACTGAGATGTTCATTGATTACCTTTCCTTTTCACTGCTAATTATCATAATTTTCGTTGTTTGGATTTAATATCTAAGCCACATTCTGCACAGTGCCTGTTTACTTGTTCCACTAGGTCGTGTAACTCTTGCTCACTTTCTGCTAGTAACAAGGTATCATCAGCATACCTGAGATTGTTTATGATTCTTCCATTAATGTTAAGTTCAGACAATTCGACTTGTTTAAATACTCTTTCTGCGCATAGGGTGAAGAGGCTTGGGAACAACACACATCCCTGCCGTACTTCTCTTTTTATCTCTATTGGCGACGAATTATTATTTCCGCATCTAATAGATGCCACTTGTTCCCAGCACAAGTTACTAATAAGTTTGATGTGATTTCCGTCTACTCCTATATCTTGAAGGCACGTAATTAGTTGTTCATGTTGTACTCCATCAAAAGCTTTCTTGTAGTCTATTAAGAAAAGGTATATATTTTTGAACTGCTATCTATTGCCATTACTATATAAACAGAAAGACTTCTAAGTATTAGACTTCTGTGGGTATAGGTCCCCACATTCTGTCGTCACACTCGCGCAATATCAGAGACGATGTACATCATATTTCAGCCAAAGTTTCATTCATTCCTCCCCCACATAACATATTATATAACTCTACAGTGCGCACCTGACGACGAAATATGCCAGGCAAGAAATCATGCAATATTTCATTTATGACTTCTGTTTTTGAATACAACTGTAATGACACGAAACTAATAGAATGCACATGTGTTCTGAAATAGATTGCCTAAAATGTAAAATTTGAGAAAAACATTATAACGTCCAGGTATTGATCGGCGCTGAAAGAAGACACTGAAAATAAGTTGAAATCAGAGGACACGCTAGATGACGGTTAAACTGAAAGCACATCATAATTCTCAAAATAGCAATCTCCAATGACCAAAGCACTTTACCGAAGGAACATGTGAATCTCGACTCTTGACCTTCTAGATATTTCTCTGAAATATGTCATGACTATTTAGACCTATCATTCACCGGACTTGACAACTAAATGTCATAGCAGTTTTCTTGAAGACATGATAAAAGTTGACCACAGTCACGTATACCTCTTGTCTTTGTGGTGGACAAGATACAAGTTAACCACAGTGACATATACCGCTTGTTGTCTTTGTGGTGGACAAGATCAAAGTTGACCAGTCACATATACTGTTTGTCTTTGTGGTGGACAAGATCAAAGTTGACCAGTCACATATACTGTTTGTCTTTGTGGTGGACAAGATCAAAGTTGACCAGTCACATATACCCCTTGTCTTTGTGCTGGACAAGATCAAAGTTGACCAGTCACATATACCCCTTGTCTTTGTGGTGGACAAGATCAAAGTTGACCAGTCACATATACTGTTTGTCTTTGTGGTGGACAAGATCAAAGTTGACCAGTCACATATACTGTTTGTCTTTGTGGTGGACAAGATCAAAGTTGACCAGTCACATATACTGTTTGTCTTTGTGGTGGACAAGATCAAAGTTGACCAGTCACATATACTGTTTGTCTTTGTGGTGGACAAGATCAAAGTTGACCAGTCACATATACTGTTTGTCTTTGTGGTGGACAAGATCAAAGTTGACCAGTCACATATACCCCTTGTCTTTGTGCTGGACAAGATCAAAGTTGACCAGTCACATATACCCCTTGTCTTTGTGCTGGACAAGATCAAAGTTGACCAGTCACATATACCCCTTGTCTTTGTGGTGGACAAGATCAAAGTTGACCAGTCACATATACTGTTTGTCTTTGTGGCGGACAAGATCAAAGTTGACCAGTCACATATACTGTTTGTCTTTGTGGTGGACAAGATCAAAGTTGACCAGTCACATATACCCCTTATCTTTGTGCTGGACAAGATCAAAGTTGACCAGTCACATATGCTGTTTGTCTTTGTGGTGGACAAGATCAAAGTTGACCAGTCACATATACTGTTTGTCTTTGTGGTGGACAAGATCAAAGTTGATCAGTCACATATACTGTTTGTCTTTGTGGTGGACAAGATCAAAGTTGACCAGTCACATATACTGTTTGTCTTTGTGGTGGACAAGATCAAAGTTGACCAGTCACATATACTGTTTGTCTTTGTGGTGGACAAGATCAAAGTTGATCCAGTCACATATACTCTTTGTCTTTGTGGTGGACAAGATCAAAGTTGATCAGTCACATATACACCTTGTCTTTGACACGTTTTCGTTTCTCTCTGTACAAGGAGAAGTAACCATTGCGCGTTTGAGGACCTGAAGCAGACGATGGTTGCAATAAGGGCAAACTAGACGTCGTATGTTCTCTTTCATTCTCGCCAATTTTGTTGCATTCTTTCGTAGAGGGTTCAGTTGCTTTCCTTGGACTCTGTTTTGAAATGTTTTTGTGAGGCTGCGATGGCGAACTATTTTTGTGAGGCTGAGATGTTGGACTTTTCTTGCTAGATGATATGAGGACAACTTTTGTGGCTTCAGAACCATTTTCTTGACCACTGTTATAAACGACGCTTCCGAGATATTCAGCCAACTGTTTAACGTGAACTTCGGCGCTTTTCTGCTTCCGTTCCAGGTGTTGAATGCGTGAGTCTGTTAATGTTTGTTCGTGTTTTGTATTTGTCAGCTCAATGTTTCTCTCCACAAGCATCTGCCGCAGTTTCATATTTCTGTCCATTAGAACTTTATTGTTTGTCTCTGGATTGCTCGGGGTTGAGTTATTTAGATCATCTTGCTCATTCTCAAGGGACTTTACTCTGTCCTTTAAGATACTTATCGTTTTCTCTGCTTCTTGCACGCGATTCTCTAGCATCAAAGATTCCGCTTTCTTTTTATCCAAATCATCTTCAACATTGGAACGATATTCTTTCTCCTGCTCCCATTTCCGAAGATACTTTTTGCTTTCTTTGCAAGACTCTAATGCGTTGAGGTTATCTTGACGAAGCTTCTCCATGATTTTGGCCATTTCTTCCCGTTCATGTTTCAACTTGTAATTCTCAGACAAGCTGATGTCAATTTCCGTCTTGAGGGATGCGATTCTCGACACCAGTGATTCTTTCTCCTTGTCCCTGGACGCCTGCTGAGACTCATTCAGCTTCTTGATTTCTTGCGTGTTTACTTCAGAATCTCTTCTTAACTGGGCTATTATTCTGTCCTTTTCTTCGTTATCAGTTGTCAGCTGTTTAAATGTAGTATCTTGTTCACTGAACAAGTCTTGTAATTTTTGCTTATTGGCTTCTAAGTCTCGACATTTCTCATTCATCTCCGTTAAGTCTTGTTTGAGATGATGGTTCTCATCCTGCAACATTTTCATATTTGCTTCTGTCACAGTTCTGGTGTGCAGTAAGTTGGTTAGATCATCTATTTCTCTGCGTTTGCTTTCTAGGGAATCTGTCAAACTTGTGTTGTCGTATTCCAGTGACTTTACCTTGGCTTCCACTGCTTTCTTGTCATGCTCCAAGTGCTTAATTGTGGATTGAAGATCTCGGATTTGAGATTCCATGCTACGTGTTTTTTCACTTTCATTGGATTTTATCTGGGTGTTTAAGGACCTTAATTGATGCTCAAGTTCTTTCACCGTTTTTTCCAACTCGGCATTTACGGTTTTGATCTTTGCACTGTCAGTCGTAACCGAATCTATCTGTTTTAATATTTTATTATATTCCGCAGCCAGTTTGGCTTTTTCTGTTTCTAGTTTCGTCAATTTTGATAGCACATCCCCGTTGTTGGATTTTTCTTTTGTTGCTTTCATCCCATCCAAGGTTTTTCTCAGTTCTTTATTCTCACTAGATAAATCCTGGCATTGTCGAACCATTTGTTTGAGTTCTTCTTCCAACTGCCTGATCCTCATTCTGTAAACTCTCTCCGTCTTCGCCATGTCGTTTCTTTCCGTCAAAACATCTTCAAACGATTCGTTAGCGTAGTCAAATTTGCCTGACCTCGCCATTTTGGAATGTACAACTTGGGTCAGCTGAACGCCACGTCTTTGAGTGTTTTCTGCAGATTCAGCGACAAATCTTGGAGTGTTTTCTACAGATTCAGCGACAGATTTCTTGTCGTTTTTGTGCTTTGTGTGTTTGTCGTGTTTCTTACTGGTGCTTGCGCCACGTTCTTTATTCTCTAAAAGCACTTTGTCTACATCACATCCATTTTCTAATGAAATGAAAGGAGTTGTTGGTTGCTGTTTAGCTGGCGAAGAGTTATCTAGCAAGGGATAGACTTCTTTTTGCTTAGTCTCGCGGCTGTCTCGGGAGAGAATCAAACCTGACGCTTGCACGTCTGTGTTGGCAACATGAGGAGCACTAGCTAATACCGGTATAATTGTTGTTTTCTGTTTGTCCTTGTGAGAATTTATTTTCTCTGAAGACCTAAGGTTATTGTTGTTGTTGTTTGGGCTAGCGTGGAATTCTGAAATGGCATTCTTGTTTGATCCTTCTTTCTTTGTCAAACTTTCGGCTGTTAGAGCTTCCTTCGATCTCTTTGTTTGCCCATGTAGCGCTTTCTCGTTGTGATTTGAAATATCGGTATCAGAAATCAAGGAGTCTTGTTCATTTACGAGCCTTTCTTTTATTCGTTTCGTAAACTTATTCGGGCTATAGGCATGGCCAGTCAGTGTTTTTGAGATGCCAGATATGTGAGCCTTGTTGGGCAAGTAGCTTGTGTCTGACAAGGGTGGATTCCTGGCTGTATTCACTAGCTGGACAGTGTGTAACGGAATAGAGGTTCGATTAATCTGGGGTTCTGCTGTCTGATTTAATAATGCCTGACTTTGGTCAGCAGATGTTGGTTCGCCACTCTGATGATATACTGTTTGTTTTGTTGGTGTTGAGTCTGTTTCCAAATGGAGATCAGAATTATTTGTCGGTTTGGTCAAGTTTTTGTGAGATATACGATTTTCTCCCAATTGTAGAGACGGTCTGTCGATAACAGTCGCTGGGTGTGCATTAAATGACACGGTTTTTCTTATTCTACTTGTGTCCACGCAATTGTTGTCTGTACCACTTAGTACTGTATCATTTACAAGTGCATTTGGGGCGCTGTGTTCCTTGCTGTACGATTCATCGTGTGGAACAGTTTCATTGACCTGTCCTGTGTGTTCTCCAGACTGCTTCAGTAAAGTGACGTCGGTTTTTCTTCTGTAGGTGTGTCTGAGCCTCTTTCTGGCTGAATACAACTTTGCAGCAGCATCAGTGGTTGAGTTGATTGATTGATGTATGTTCGTGGCTGTTGTACCTGCGTGAGGCTTCTCATTGTTTAACTGTGACTTGTCTGGCCCACTTAGTCGGCTGTTGATGGAAGTTAGTCGATGCTTCTTAGCAGCTTCACTTTTGGCGTTCTTGGAGAACACTCTGTTATCTAACACTAAGTCAATGCCATAAGCGCTTGTAGAGTCTGCAGATGTGTCTCTTCCTATTGGAATCTCGACGTTCCCATTTCCGGAAGCAGGTTTAACATCCGTGGAGTCTATAGTGAAGGTACTTTGGCGGGTACCTATCGTCTGTAGCACACTCATCATCGGCTGCTAGCACACGTACACCCCACGTCAGTGGATGACACACTACTTCAGCAAAAGCCGCCATGATGTGTGCAGTTGGAAACCGTATCTGAAAAAGAAAGATTACAAATTGCCCATTACAAGAAACTAATGTTATTGTAACGATTGTGTTCTGTGTGATCTTTTGTGTGTGCTTGAAAACTGGAAGTGGTGTCTGGTTGTAGTGGAAAGGTGCTTCATCAAGTTCGGCGCTACCACTGGACCAACAAAATCTAGCTTGCAGGCTCCGGGGTCGTGCATTGGTGACATGGTAGCGTTACCTTTAATACTGATGAGTGTTTTATACAAATAAACAATACAAAGAAAATAAGATAAATCATTGCTTATAACAGTTTACCATTCGTTTTTAGTTCCTAACCTTTTGACTGTTTGCAACACTAAAACTACGTTGACTCTACTTTGGTGCAAAACATAATCTTCTTCTTCTTCTTTTATCGAAACTAGCTATGGGTGTAGAGTTGGGTTGGTAGTTGAGATCTGAATGGAGTGCCCGAATAGAAATATAGAAATGATATAAACTATGGGGTATAGGTTTCGCAAGGCACAAATATTTCCGAAAGAAAATAAAAAACGCACACTCACAGACACAAACACGCAGGGAGAGAGAGAGAGAGAGAGAGAGAGAGAGAGAGAGAGAGAGAGAGAGAGAGAGAGAGAGAGAGAGAGAGAGAGAGAGAGAGACTGTGCTATTGGGAAGAGAGTGAGAACTGTAAAGTCAGCTAGAGAATATGTTTTCGTACCTGACTTAAATTGCCGTGACCGTGTTAAATAGCTTT
Organism: Cepaea nemoralis; assembly: GCA_014155875.1. Taxonomy (NCBI): domain Eukaryota; kingdom Metazoa; phylum Mollusca; class Gastropoda; order Stylommatophora; family Helicidae; genus Cepaea; species Cepaea nemoralis. Next base: position 79,275 of record JACEFZ010025679.1, read on the forward strand.
GTTGTTGTTGTTGTTGTTGTTGTTGTCGTCGTCGTTTTTAGTTCGCTGGCTTTGAATTCAAGCGACAGATCATCCATCCATCCATCCATCCATCCATCCATCCACCCACCCATCATACACCATGCCGATAAGCGTGGGCGATCATGTTCTGCTATCTCACTCGATCACAATATCAGATAATAACAAATCATTATTCAGCGCCTCAGAACCAGGGTGACCAGATCGCCGTGATCAAAAGAAGCCAAATCATGAAATAAAAAAGTCAAAATAAAGCCAAACACTGCCTAGTAAACAGATATATTAAAAATATACTTATATCACATGAAGACCTCTTCTTCAAATAAGTTTTCCTCTTCATTGTTGAAATTCAGTACAGGATTCATTAGAATATACTATTCCAGCTTTGAAATCATTCAACATTTTGGATGAAGGTACAAATTCATTACAGCACTTGTTTGAAGATAATGGTTCTGCTCTAATTCTAATAATTGCTTCTAAGAGAGACAGCTGATGTCTATTCCTTGCTTTGGTTTTTATGCATGTTAAAAGAGAGAACATCCTCTCCACTGCGGTATTGCTAATAAGTGTTATTAAGCAAGTAAGAATAAAAGAAGCAAGCTCTTTAAATTGGGGATGTTTCATGACTCCTTGCCAGAACTGCTCTGCATTTTTAGGCAGTCCATTTTCTTTAAATTCTTCTTCTTCCTTCCAATCTATAAAATTTTCTGTATTGTTCTTCAATAATAGTGTGGTTTTCTTCAGCCAAATTCAAAAAGGGCAATTTCGAAAATAGTGGTCTAGAAGCCTGGTTTAAGGTTATTCCAGGGTTAAAATTGGTTAGATCTTTAAATATATTTCTTGCTGAAGGAAGCCGCTTTCTAACTTGATAAAGTGCTTCTTCTCGCACTGATAAGCATCTTTCTTTGAGATCTAAGACCTCTTGTTGGCAATTAATTTTTGTATCAGAACTTTTCTGAATGTAGTTATCACACTCTGACAGGAATTTGATGCCAAAATCAACATTAGAAACATCTTTTTTCTTATTATTGGTATCATAAGTCCTACTATTACGACGCTTATAATGCAAAAATAGTTCTTCATGTAATTCGTGAGGATCTGCCTTACTTTTCTGAAAAAAGGCTATTTAACCTTTCGAATTCCTGCACAATAGGGGCTGCGAAATGAAAATAAAGGTAGTTCTTTGATCTAGAAGCATTTCCTTTATAAGTCGTGACTTAAATTTAGTGTAATAATTTGCTAATTCAGCAGAAATAAAATAAGCCTTGAGTTCTTCCAAATTTATTAGAATGTTGAACATTACTTTTCCCCGGACAAGCCAGCGAATAGAAGAAATTTTCTCAAAGGAAGTGATGCTGTTCTAGCTTGCTGAAATTCTGTCGATGAGTTCATAATTTTGAATAAATCTTTAAATGCTTCTCGTCTTAGATTGCTATGTCTAAACCAATTTGGTATTTCTGTCAGCAAAAGTCCAATGTTTGAAGGTAGTTTTGACACTGTATATTTGATGCACAATGCTAATGAATGGCAAACACACTTATACTGAACACATGAAGGAGATACATCTGTCATTCTGGACCAAACTGAATTGTTGCATCCAACCATACTGGAAGCACCATGGGATGCAAAACCAATGCAATTTTTTAATGATTGATTACATTTTTCAATTTCATCCTAATTTTCAGCTAATTTAACTTTGTCATCAATTTTCTTGCTTATTGTCACCACTGAAAGTGTTTTTTGTGAAGAAGATGGCGCGCTCCGCTTGTGTTTTTCTGTTGTGCATGATTTGCGAGATTTGAAAATCTTGGAACAATATTACAATGGCACAGTTTGCAATATGCCTGTTCAGAACCGTCAGTGGATTTCTTGAGCCACACAAATGTCTTTTCCCATTGATCATTATATTTCCGATTAGTATCATAAGATGGTTTCCACTTTGGCATGATAATAGGTTCAGTCAATAATATTAATAAGAAATACTTGCGAGTTGCGACTCGCGATTGCTATGAAGGTATAATTAATTTGAAAACTTAACTACTAAACAGTAAGCTGCGCAGTGCTTCAGTGCGCATAGAACATGGCCAGATAAGCTTATCATTTTGCATTTGTTTTTGCTTAAAAATAGTAACACAAGACAACAATTAACTTGAAAAATTCAAAAAAGAGGCATATACCATTACAAATTGTAAAAAAGCCAAAAGAAAGCCAAAAAGCCAAACTGATTTTCTGACGCCAAACCTGTTTTAAAAAAGCCAATCTGGTCACCCTGCTCAGAACAGGATATAATAGTTTACGCAGCAACATGTATACACAATTCAAGATTGGTGACTCAGTCATGTGCACATGTGGATTGGCGTCGCAGACAGCAGAGCACATACTCCAGGACTGACCAAAATGCGACATATCTAGGCAAACCTTCTGCCCTAAAGAAATAACAGTGAAGATAAACTCTATGAAACACCGAGTGAACTAACAAAGACAGTCAATCTCGTGCAAGAGACAAAATTTCAGATATAGACATATTTCAAACCAACGAAAGAAAAACAACTGATGAATGTAACTATGGAATTAGTAAAATGACGGCTACAAATGTGTTGCTTGTGTCCAATGTGTACAGACCAGGGAAAGTGATCTATGCAGCCATCAGCTCCATGTTGGGGACAAGGTTTATGATGAGGTCACAAGCTCAGGTTGACGGCTGCCATCTTCAGTCGACGACTGGAGGTGTACGGCAGAAAGAAAGCCCGGTGATGCAGAAGAATGCTGTGGCCAGAGCTCTCGGCGTGGAATTTTTTTTTTATTTTTTAATGTTGCATGTCCCTTTCAGGACGTTGCAGTCAACACCAACATTTTTCAGCTGCTGTTGATGTACTATGCAAGTTTTACGTTCAGTAGTTTGCCATTGCCTTCTGAATAACCGGCTCCCATACCAAACGTTATAACACACGCGACACGGTCTGCTGCACAAATCGGTCGCTGCTGAGGTTCGAACCCTGGTAAGCGGCTCACGTTTGGCCACGGAGACCGGCCGGCATGGAATGTCTTGGGTGAAATAAACAGCTGTTCAGTGATGACACTGGACATTTGTATGTGTTTGTAGAAAACCTAGTCCTTGTTCTTGCTGTCATGAATGGACGTGGGTGTGCAGGTACAGGTGGAGAGACAATATAAGTCACTAGCTGTCCAGTATGGTCCTGTACATATTCTAGCCGGTGCATTAACTCGGTCCATACCTAGCAACTCGTCGTGCGTTTCTCTCGTTACTCTGTTTTAAGTCATATTTGTAAGAAATCAGAGAAATTATTATTATTATTATTATTATTATTATTATTATTATTATTATTATTATTATTATTATTATTATTAATATTATTGCCGGTCTCCCTGGTCTAGGGGTTAGCAGCTTTCTCCGTAACCCAGAATACTCTCGTGGTTGACGTGAGCGCATGAGAATTAGAAGCGGTTCAAGTCGCACCAGTGACTTATGAGAGTATGGAGCCGGTCGTTCAGAAAGTCGTGGCGTTCTGATGAGCGTAATCTAGCCTAGGAATGAACATACAGCTGAAAGATGCTGGTGTTGACCGCAATATCCTGAAACAGGATGGAGACGCGAAAAAATTATTATTATTATTATTATTATTATTATTATTATAGTCTGTGCTGTGTGGCGGTGGTGACCATCTCTGACCAGAGCCTTCTGTCTCGTGTACTAGGAATCATTTCTGATACCGACGTTCATCCATACCATGATGTCAGACTACCCAGAATCTTCCCTCTGGGTCTCTCTCTTCCTCCAACATTCCCGTTGTGTTGACAAATTTCAACTTTCCCCTTCTCATGACATGCGCAAAGAATGTGGACTGTCTTCTTCTGGTGCCAGTAACCAGTTCTCTTTTTGAATTAACTTCTTTCAAGATGTCTTCATTTCTATCCGTCCACGGTGCGTGCGTGCGTGCGTGCGCTTGCGCGCGCGCGTGTGTGTGTGTGTGTGCGTGCGTGCGTGTGTGATTATTCTTCTATTCAGACAAATTATCTGAATGGGGAAAAAAAATGTCATACTCGTGGAAAATTCGACAAAATATCTCAATGACACTAAATCACCCCTATGAGACATCAGACAGAATAAATAATAGTAACCACATGATAATACACACAAAACTTTGATAATTAGAGTAAACACGCTTGACTCAGACCTAACCAGGCAACTTTTGACTTCAGTTCTTCATCGATAACTAAGATTAGAACAGAAATAAAAGCTTAAAGAGCACGAAAGACATTATTATATTCTAAACTGTGTTTTTTACTTCTTGTTCCTTGGACTAATTTGTTCGATCGATACTGGCGACGATTCATTCAATGTGCATTCAATCGATTCTTCTTTTCACCAATATTTTATTGATCCTGGCGCCGATTTCAGCTGTTTGGTCTCTATCGCAAGTTTACCTACCACACCACGCATGTGTACACGTCACTGATCAGATGGTATGTCTGCTACTGCAGAACCATGTTTACCATGCTAAGTCTGCTGTGTGGGAATTTAAGTCTGTACACATTTGTTGTGTGGGAATTGTACGGTTGTACATATCTGCTGTGTGGAAATTGTAAGACTGTACTCATATGCTGTTTGGGAGAAACTGTACGCATCTGTTGTGTGGGGATTGTACGGTTGTACATATCTGTTGTTTGGGAATTGTAAGACGTATACGTCTGCTGGATGGGAATTGTAAGCAGTACACATCTGCAGTGTGGGGATTGTAAGGCTGTAGTAACAGCCTGTAGTAACAGCCTGTAGTAACAGGATGTAATAAAAGGTTGTAGTAACAGGTTGTACTAACAGGCTGTAGTAACATGTTGTAGTAACAGGCTGTAGTAAAAGGTTGCAGTAACAGGCTGCAGAAAATAACCGTTTCTTCTTCTTCTTCTTCTTCTTCCTCAGATATTAATGTCGATGCTGTGTTGAGATCTCCATACAGCACAGTTTTAATGGAGCGGCGTCCTTGGATCGTGAAATCCGACAAACAGCAATGACAGACACGCACTGGACAGAACGTTGACAGAAAAATAAACGGAGAGACATAACATACAGACAGATAGATGGGCGAACGGGTGGACAGACAGAGAGACAGACAGGTATTAAGTGGGTATGTGGGTAGGTAGGTAAAATGGAGTTATACCTCTCCATAACACAAAGCCTGGGCTGAATTTAGAGACCATGTGTTGCCCATACAGCATGACCCCTCTCTCGACCTGTCTAGTTTACTCCAGAGGAAAGGTAACACCAATACATCTGGAACAAGACAAGCTGCAGAAGCTGCCGGATCAGCAGAGCAATGCTCTAACTGTCCGCCTGTCGGAGCTTCGATCCTAGACCAGCTGCCAACCAAGGGTTAGGGCCTGGTCTGCCTTGCCATTACATTTAGTCTTTAGATTGCATTTCCTCGCACTAGGATAAAGCTTGTACCCTCCCAATTGCACTCCTCCGCCCGAAGCCGGTGGCACAATGTGAACCCAACAGTCGGCGCTAACAGAAAGCAGGTAGTACCGGCTACTGTCATACGGTAGCTCAGTCATATCTGACTAAGACCTGACATAATACCGAAGCAATACATCGGCAACAAATACTGTAAAAACCCTGCTACCGTGTAACAGTTGCCATTAAATAAGTAGACGGTTATGTTTGATAACAATTAAACAATATACTGTATAATTTACTATCTACTTACAACTGATGGATTCAAAAGTTCAACCTGCGCCACAGATACAAATATTGAAATATTCAGAGTCAAGAACTAAACAGGCCCCTAGATTGTTTTCATATTGCAGGGACGTGCCCAAACACAAGTGAAATAACTGTCATAAACTGGGGTACCGGATTAAACTGTCAACACTCAACATGACCTCGCGAGACACACTCTCATCGCGAGACACACTCTCATACATATACCCATACGCACCCACCCACCCACACACGCACACACACACCCACACTTAAATGCGCACACCATGTTGTCATAGGCGTCAACTAATGGAGCATTGACTATTAACGTGTTATCATGGGCGCCAAGTAATGGAGCATTGACTACACAGCTTGCTATCATGGGCGTCAACTAATGGAGCATTGGCTACACAGCTTGCTATCATGGGCGTCAACTAATGGAGCATTGACTAGACAAAGTCGTGTAGCACGCATAATTACGCAGATACCTCGGAGCTAGCGTAGGTAGGGTTCCTGACTGTCACATAAAATCAGTTATGCGCACTGTTGATTTTATTTTATATATATTGAACCAGTTCTTATGTTTGGATTCAAATCGTGGACAATTAGCGGACGAATGAGGAATTATGTGGAAGTTGCGGAGGTGTGGTTGTATAGAAGAGTTATAAGAACACCGTGGACGGATAGAAAGAACAATGAAGATATCATGAAAGAAGTTCACTTACAAAGAGAACTGTTTACACGCATCACAAGAAGACTGTCCACATTCAGGGAAAGCTGTGGTGCGTCGTCACAATGGTAAAGTTGGGGGAGGGGTGAGAAAGGGGGGGGGGCGGCAAGAGAAAAGTTCTGGACAGTTTGACATAATGGCGTAGAAGAACATCAGTATCAAGAAATGATTGGCATCACACGAGAAAAAAAAAGGGGTGGGGTGTCGTCATGATGTTTTCCAATGCGTCTCTTCTATTTACATGACCAAATAATGATGTTTGTCTCTGTCTTACAGTTGTATATACTGTTCCGCTTTCACTAGCCTATTCCAGGCAGTCTAAAGTTTTCGCAACAAAATCTCCGGTACCTCCAAGTTCTTCCTTACTTGTTCGCTGACTTTCCATGATTTACAAGCATACAACAAAACAGGTTGTATGTAACATTTCAGTACTCTCTTCTGACATTCAATGACAGTGACTTATAGTTATAGCTTCAGATATTTGTCATTTTCTGAAATGCAGCTTTTGTTTTTTTTCTGTTATGCTCTTATTCTCTGTCACGCATCTTGCATCAGTTGTTATATAATTGACCCCAGGTATTTTAATGTATCAATCTGGTTAAGCGTTTTCCTTTCTAGTATTATCTCACAGTTAGGTCTGTCTCTGTGCTCTTAATATTCGAAGAAAGCTTCTTTTGGCACTATAAGATTTGTTGAAAATTTTTTTGTTTTTTGCATTTCAGCTATCAATACTGTGTCATCTGCATAGGGTTGATTGTTAACATTTAAATCCAACTCGTATTCCTGGCCTTTCTTTGACCTCTCTCAGTATTAGAGAGAGAGGGGGAGGGGGGAGAGAGAGAGACCCGGCGACGAAACATATTTTTGCCTTACTCAACGCTTTATCTGTTCATTATATTCTATTTTACTTGTTGTTATTTGTTTCCTGTAAATATTCTTTATTCTTCTGATATATTTCCAATCAATGTTAATATGTTGAAATATGTTTATCATTTCATGGTGTTTTATTTTATCAAATGCCTAGGTATCATCTATAAATCACAAGTATACGTCATTTTGTGTCTCTATTGATCTTTCTATTGGTTCGTAACTTGTATATTCATGGACAGACAGAAACACCAATGACCAAGTCCTACCAGATACTAATGAAAACTGTAAACTGATTAGAGAAACCAGACGTGGACAGTCACAATTTTGTTGATAAGTTATGAGAAAAATTATATTGAAGAACTTGGTGACAACTGGCAAGATCGGGGTGGGGGTGGGGTGGGGGGGGGGGGGGGGAAGAACAGGAGGAAGGCAGAAAAATAAATACTTGATGGCTTGGCCACGTGACATGGTCGAGACAGGAACACTGAGCTGATCCACGACTCTGGTGATTGAGTGAGATGGCAAAACATGACACACATGACACTCTCACGCTTAAGGCGCGGTACATGAAGAATGCGTATATTGCATTATTTGTAACATTTCCTTCAACAAATCCAAACTGTTCTTCACGAATCTACCTCCATCTTTAATTGCTTTCTTGTTCTTACTATAATTTTGAGTAGAAGCTTAATACAGCAAGTATCCAGTCTATGACAAGTATCCAGTCTACGACAAGTAACCAGTCTACGACAAGTATCCGGTTTACAACAAGCATTCACTCTATCTAACAACTGCTACATATAATAGTAAGTAACGGACCCTTTTGCACGCATTAAAACGCATTAGACCGGTGCGCTGATACCGAAGTAACGGGTTCAACCCCTACACGGTCACTGGGAGTAAAATGTTGACTTCTCGTCCTTGACATGGGTATGTAAATTACAAGTACCTCAGAAGTCGGAGTGGATTCGCCTGATGGCGAGGGACACTGGTAATAGGGAAAGCTAATCCACCGGCAAACATCAGTCCAGTGTACTTGCAGTAGTAGCACATGTGTGGACTACGTTTGAGTTCAAAGCGAGCTCACGGAAAATAGAAAGACCCCCGGGCCACGGGCGGGTAAATGTGGTCAGTGTCTGGCTGGCGACTTGGCTTCCCTACACAGTTCCTGGTAAGACCCCCGGGCCACGGGCGGGTAAATGTGGTCAGTGTCTGGCTGGCGACTTGGCTTCCCTACACAGTTCCTGGTAAGACCCCCGGGCCACGGGCGGGTAAATGTGGTCAGTGTCTGGCTGGCGACTTGGCTTCCCTACACAGTTCCTGGTAAGACCCCCGGGCCACGGGCGGGTAAATGTGGTCAGTGTCTGGCTGGCGACTTGGCTTCCCTACACAGTTCCTGGTAAGACCCCCGGGCCACGGGCGGGTAAATGTGGTCAGTGTCTGGCTGGCGACTTGGCTTCCCTACACAGTTCCTGGTAAGACCCCCGGGCCACGGGCGGGTAAATGTGGTCAGTGTCTGGCTGGCGACTTGGCTTCCCTACACAGTTCCTGGTAAGACCCCCGGGCCACGGGCGGGTAAATGTGGTCAGTGTCTGGCTGGCGACTTGGCTTCCCTACACAGTTCCTGGTAAGACCCCCGGGCCACGGGTGGGTAAATGTGGTCAGTGTCTGGCTGGCGACTTGGCTTCCCTACACAGTTCCTGGTAAGACCCCCGGGCCACGGGCGGGTAAATGTGGTCAGTGTCTGGCTGGCGACTTGGCTTCCCTACACAGTTCCTGGTAAGACCCCCGGGCCACGGGCGGGTAAATGTGGTCAGTGTCTGGCTGGCGACTTGGCTTCCCTACACAGTTCCTGGTAAGACCCCCGGGCCACGGGTGGGTAAATGTGGTCAGTGTCTGGCTGGCGACTTGGCTTCCCTACACAGTTCCTGGTAAGACCCCCGGGCCACGGGTGGGTAAATGTGGTCAGTGTCTGGCTGGCGACTTGGCTTCCCTACACAGTTCCTGGTAAGACCCCCGGGCCACGGGCGGGTAATGTGGTCAGTGTCTGGCTGGCGACTTGGCTTCCCTACACAGTTCCTGGTAAGACCCCCGGGCCACGGGCGGGTAAATGTGGTCAGTGTCTGGCTGGCGACTTGGCTTCCCTACACAGTTCCTGGTAAGACCCCCGGGCCACGGGCGGGTAAATGTGGTCAGTGTCTGGCTGGCGACTTGGCTTCCCTACACAGTTCCTGGTAAGATCACTGGGCCACGGGCGGGTAAATGTGGTCAGTGTCTGGCTGGCGACTTGGCTTCCCTACACAGTTCCTGGTAAGACCCCCGGGCCACGGGCGGGTAAATGTGGTCAGTGTCTGGCTGGCGACTTGGCTTCCCTACACAGTTCCTGGTAAGACCCCCGGGCCACGGGCGGGTAAATGTGGTCAGTGTCTGGCTGGCGACTTGGCTTCCCTACACAGTTCCTGGTAAGACCCCCGGGCCACGGGCGGGTAAATGTGGTCAGTGTCTGGCTGGCGACTTGGCTTCCCTACACAGTTCCTGGTAAGACCACTCGGCCACGGGCGGGTAAATGTGGTCAGTGTCTGGCTGGCGACTTGGCTTCCCTACACAGTTCCTGGTAAGATCACTGGGCCACGGGCGGGTAAATGTGGTCAGTGTCTGGCTGGCGACTTGGCTTCCCTACACAGTTCCTGGTAAGACCCCCGGGCCACGGGCGGGTAAATGTGGTCAGTGTCTGGCTGGCGACTTGGCTTCCCTACACAGTTCCTGGTAAGACCCCCGGGCCACGGGCGGGTAAATGTGGTCAGTGTCTGGCTGGCGACTTGGCTTCCCTACACAGTTCCTGGTAAGACCCCCGGGCCACGGCGGGTAAATGTGGTCAGTGTCTGGCTGGCGACTTGGCTTCCCTACACAGTTTCCTGGTAAGACCCCCGGGCCACGGGCGGGTAAATGTGGTCAGTGTCTGGCTGGCGACTTGGCTTCCCTACACAGTTCCTGGTAAGACCACTGGGCCACGGGCGGGTAAATGTGGTCAGTGTCTGGCTGGCGACTTGGCTTCCCTACACAGTTCCTGGTAAGACCACTCGGCCACGGGCGGGTAAATGTGGTCAGTGTCTGGCTGGCGACTTGGCTTCCCTACACAGTTCCTGGTAAGACCCCCGGGCCACGGGCGGGTAAATGTGGTCAGTGTCTGGCTGGCGACTTGGCTTCCCTACACAGTTCCTGGTAAGACCCCCGGGCCACGGGCGGGTAAATGTGGTCAGTGTCTGGCTGGCGACTTGGCTTCCCTACACAGTTCCTGGTAAGACCCCCGGGCCACGGGCGGGTAAATGTGGTCAGTGTCTGGCTGGCGACTTGGCTTCCCTACACAGTTCCTGGTAAGACCCCCGGGCCACGGGCGGGTAAATGTGGTCAGTGTCTGGCTGGCGACTTGGCTTCCCTACACAGTTCCTGGTAAGACCCCCGGCCACGGGTGGGTAAATGTGGTCAGTGTCTGGCTGGCGACTTGGCTTCCCTACACAGTTCCTGGTAAGACCCCCGGGCCACGGGTGGGTAAATGTGGTCAGTGTCTGGCTGGCGACTTGGCTTCCCTACACAGTTCCTGGTAAGACCCCCGGGCCACGGGTGGGTAAATGTGGTCAGTGTCTGGCTGGCGACTTGGCTTCCCTACACAGTTCCTGGTAAGACCCCCGGGCCACGGGTGGGTAAATGTGGTCAGTGTCTGGCTGGCGACTTGGCTTCCCTACACAGTTCCTGGTAAGACCCCCGGGCCACGGGTGGGTAAATGTGGTCAGTGTCTGGCTGGCGACTTGGCTTCCCTACACAGTTCCTGGTAAGACCCCCGGGCCACGGGTGGGTAAATGTGGTCAGTGTCTGGCTGGCGACTTGGCTTCCCTACACAGTTCCTGGTAAGACCCCCGGGCCACGGGTGGGTAAATGTGGTCAGTGTCTGGCTGGCGACTTGGCTTCCCTACACAGTTCCTGGTAAGACCCCCGGGCCACGGGTGGGTAAATGTGGTCAGTGTCTGGCTGGCGACTTGGCTTCCCTACACAGTTCCTGGTAAGACCCCCGGGCCACGGGCGGGTAAATGTGGTCAGTGTCTGGCTGGCGACTTGGCTTCCCTACACAGTTCCTGGTAAGACCCCCGGGCCACGGGCGGGTAAATGTGGTCAGTGTCTGGCTGGCGACTTGGCTTCCCTACAACAGTTCCTGTAAGACCCCGGGCCACGGGTGGGTAAATGTGGTCAGTGTCCTGGCTGGCGACTTGGCTTCCCTACACAGTTTCCTGGTAAGACCCCGGGCCACGGGTGGGTAAATGTGGTCAGTGTCTGGCTGGCGACTTGGCTTCCCTACACAGTTCTGGTAAGACCCCCGGGCCACGGGTGGGTAAATGTGGTCAGTGTCTGGCTGGCGACTTGGCTTCCCTACACAGTTCCTGGTAAGACCCCCGGGCCACGGGCGGGTAAATGTGGTCAGTGTCTGGCTGGCGACTTGGCTTCCCTACACAGGTTCCTGGTAAGACCCCCGGGCCCACGGGCGGGTAAATGTGGTCAGTGTCTGGCTGGGCGACTTGGCTTCCCTACACAGTTCCTGGTAAGACCCCCGGGCCACGGGCGGGTAAATGTGGTCAGTGTCTGGCTGGCGACTTGGCTTCCCTACACAGTTCCTGGTAAGACCCCCGGGCCACGGGCGGGTAATGTGGTCAGTGTCTGGCTGGCGGACTTGGCTTCCCTACACAGTTCCTGGTAAGACCCCCGGGCACGGGCGGGTAATGTGGTCAGTGTCTGGCTGGCGACTTGGCTTCCCTACACAGTTCCTGGTAAGACCCCGGGCCACGGGCGGGTAATGTGGTCAGTGTCTGGCTGGCGACTTGGCTTCCCTACACAGTTCCTGGTAAGACCCCCGGGCCACGGGCGGGTAAATGTGGTCAGTGTCTGGCTGGCGACTTGGCTTCCCTACACAGTTCCTGTAAGATCACTGGGCCACGGGCGGGTAAATGTGGTCAGTGTCTGGCTGGCGACTTGGCTTCCCTACACAGTTCCTGGTAAGACCCCGGGCCACGGGCGGGTAATGTGGTCAGTTGTCTGGCTGGCGACGTGGCTTCCCTACACAGTTCCTGGTAAGACCCCCGGGCCACGGGCGGGTAAATGTGGTCAGTGTCTGGCTGGCGACTTGGCTTCCCTACACAGTTCCTGGTAAGACCCCCTGGGCCACGGGCGGGTAAATGTGGTCAGTGTCTTGGCTTGGCGACTTGGCTTCCCTACACAGTTCCTGGTAGACTCACTGGGCCACGGGCGGGTAAATGTGGTCAGTGTCTGGGCTGGCGACTTGGCTTCCCTACACAGTTCCTGGTAAGATCCACTGGGCCACGGGCGGGTAATGTGGTCAGTGTCTGGCTGGCGACTTGGCTTCCCTACACAGTTCCTGGTAAGACCCACTGGGCCACGGGCGGTAATGTGGTCAGTGTCTGGCTGGCGACTTGGCTTCCCTACACAGTTCCTGGTAAGACCCCCGGGCCACGGGCGGGTAATGTGGTCAGTGTCTGGCTGGCGACCTTGGCTTCCCTACACAGTTCCATGGTAAGACCCCCGGGCAACGGGCGGGTAATGTGGTCAGTGTCTGGCTGGCGACTTGGCTTCCCTAAACAGTCCTGGTAAGACCCCGGGCCACGGGCGGGTAATGTTGGTCAGTGTCTGGCGGGCGACTTGGCTTCCCTACACAGTTCCTGGTAAGACCCCCGTGGCCACGGCGGGTAATGTGGTCAGTGTCTGGCTGGCGACTTGGCTTCCCTACACAGTTTCCTGGTAAGACCCCGGGCCACGGGCGGGTAATGTGGTCAGTGTCTGGCTGGCGACTTGGCTTCCCTACACAGTTCCTGGTAAGACCCCGGGCACACGGGCGGGTAATGTGGTCCAGTGTCTGGCTGGCGACTTGGCTTCCCTACACAGTTTCCTGGTAAGACCCCCGGGCCACGGGCGGGTAAATGTGGTCAGGGGTCTGGCTGGCGACTTGGCTTCCCTACACAGTTCCTGGTAAGAACCCCCGGCCACGGGCGGGTAAATGTGGTCAGTGTCTGGCTGGCGACTGGCTTCCCTACACAGTTCCTGGTAAGACCCCCGGCCACGGGCGGGTAAATGTGGTCAGTGTCTGGCTGGCGACTTGGCTTCCCTACACAGTTCCTGGTAAGACCCCCGGGCCACGGGCGGGTAATGTGTCAGTGTCTGGCTGGCGACTTGGCTTCCCTACACAGTTCCTGGTAAGACCCCGGGCCACGGGCGGGTAATGTGGTCAGTGTCTGGCTGGCGACTTGGCTTCCCTACACAGTTCCTGGTAAGACCCCCGGGCCACGGGCGGGTAAATGTGGTCAGTGTCTGGCTGGCGACTTGGCTTCCCTACACAGTTCCTGGTAAGACCCCCGGGCCACGGGCGGGTAATGTGGTCAGTGTCTGGCTGGCGACTTGGCTTCCCTACACAGTTCCTGGTAAGACCCCCGGGCCACGGGCGGGTAAATGTGGTCAGTGTCTGGCTGGCGACTTGGCTTCCCTACACAGTTCCTGGTAAGACCCCCGGGCCACGGGCGGGTAAATGTGGTCAGTGTCTGGCTGGCGACTTGGCTTCCCTACACAGTTCCTGGTAAGACCCCCGGGCCACGGGCGGGGTAAATGTGGTCAGTGTCCTGGCTGGCGACTTGGCTTCCCTACACAGTTCCTGGTAAGGACCCCCGGGCCACGGGCGGGTAAATGTGGTCAGTGTCTGGCTGGCGACTTGGCTTCCCTACACAGTTCCTGGTAAGACCCCCGGGCCACGGGCGGGTAAATGTGGTCAGTGTCTGGCTGGCGGACTTGGCTTCCCTACACAGTTCCTGGTAAGACCCCCGGGCCACGGGCGGGTAAATGTGGTCAGTGTCTGGCTGGCGACTTGGCTTCCCTACACAGTTCCTGGTAAAGACCCCCGGGCCACGGGCGGGTAAATGTGGTCAGTGTCTGGCTGGCGACTTGGCTTCCCTACACAGTTCCTGGTAAGACCCTCGGGCCACGGGCGGGTAAATGTGGTCAGTGTCTGGCTGGCGACTTGGCTTCCCTACACAGTTCCTGGAAAGGACCCCGGGCCACGGGCGGGTAAATGTGGTCAGTGTCTGGCTGGCGACTTGGCTTCCCTACACAGTTCCTGGTAAGACCCCCGGGCCACGGGCGGGTAAATGTGGTCAGTGTCTGGCTGGCGACTTGGCTTCCCTACACAGTTCCTGGTAAGACCCCCGGGCCACGGGCGGGGTAAATGTGGTCAGTGTCTGGCTGGCGACTTGGCTTCCCTACACAGTTCCTGGTAAGACCCCCGGGCCACGGGCGGGTAAATGTGGTCAGTGTCTGGCTGGCGACTTGGCTTCCCTACACAGTTCCTGGTAAGACCCCCGGGCCACGGGCGGGTAAATGTGGTCAGTTGTCTGGCTGGCGACTTGGCTTCCCTACACAGTTCCTGGTAAGACCCCCGGGCCACGGGCGGGTAAATGTGGTCAGTGTCTGGCTGGCGACTTGGCTTCCCTACACAGTTCCTGGTAAGACCCCCGGGCCACGGGCGGGTAAATGTGGTCAGTGTCTGGCTGGCGACTTGGCTTCCCTACACAGTTCCTGGTAAGACCCCCGGGCCACGGGCGGGTAAATGTGGTCAGTGTCTGGCTGGCGACTTGGCTTCCCTACACAGTTCCTGGTAAGAACCCCCGGGCCACGGGCGGGTAAATGTGGTCAGTGTCTGGCTGGCGACTTGGCTTCCCTACACAGTTCCTGGTAAGACCCCCGGGCCACGGGCGGGTAAATGTGGTCAGTGTCTGGCTGGCGACTTGGCTTCCCTACACAGTTCCTGGTAAGACCCCCGGGCCACGGGCGGGTAAATGTGGTCAGTGTCTGGCTGGCGACTTGGCTTCCCTACACAGTTCCTGGTAAGACCCCCGGGCCACGGGCGGGTAAATGTGGTCAGTGTCTGGCTGGCGACTTGGCTTCCCTACACAGTTCCTGGGTAAGACCCCCGGGCCACGGGCGGGTAAATGTGGTCAGGAGGTCCGTGGCTGGCGACTTGGCTTCCCTACACAGTTCCTGTAAGACCCCGGGCCACGGGCGGTAATGTGTCAGTGTCTGGCTGGCGACTTGGCTTCCTACACAGTTCCTGGTAAGACCCCGGGCCAGCGAGCAGGGGTAAATGTGGTCATGTCTGGCTGGCGACCTTGGCTTCCTACACAGTTCCTGGTAAGACCCCCGGGCCACGGGCGGGTAAATGTGGTCAGTGTCTGGCTGGCGACTTGGCTTCCCTACAGTTCCTGGTAAGAACCCCCGGGCCACGGGCGGGTAAATGTGGTCAGTGTCTGGCTGGCGACTTGGCTTCCCTACACAGTTCCTGGTAAGACCCCGGGCCACGGCGGGTAAATGTGGTCAGTGTCTGGCTGGCGACTTGGCTTCCCTACACAGTTCCTGGTAAGACCACCGGGCCACGGGCGGGTAAATGTGGTCAGTGTCTGGCTGGCGACTTGGCTTCCCTACACAGTTCCTGGTAAGACCACCGGGCCACGGGCGGGTAAATGTGGTCAGTGTCTGGCTGGCGACTTGGCTTCCCTACACAGTTCCTGGTAAGACCACCGGGCCACGGGCGGGTAAATGTGGTCAGTGTCTGGCTGGCGACTTGGCTTCCCTACACAGTTCCTGGTAAGACCACCGGGCCACGGCGGGTAAATGTGGTCAGTGTCTGGCTGGCGACTTGGCTTCCCTACACAGTTCCTGGTAAGATCCACTGGGCCACGGGCGGGTAAATGTGGTCAGTGTCTGGCTGGCGACTTGGCTTCCCTACACAGTTCCTGGTAAGACCACCGGGCCACGGGCGGGTAAATGTGGTCAGTGTCTGGCTGGCGACTTGGCTTCCCTACACAGTTCCTGGTAAGACCACCTGGGCCACGGGCGGGTAAATGTGGTCAGTGTCTGGCTGGCGACTTGGCTTCCCTACACAGTTCCTGGTAAGACCCCCGGGCCACGGGCGGGTAAATGTGGTCAGTGTCTGGCTGGCGACTTGGCTTCCCTACACAGTTCCTGGTAAGACCACCGGGCCACGGGCGGGTAAATGTGGTCAGTGTCTGGCTGGCGACTTGGCTTCCCTACACAGTTCCTGGTAAGACCACCGGGCCACGGGCGGGTAAATGTGGTCAGTGTCTGGCTGGCGACTTGGCTTCCCTACACAGTTCCTGGTAAGACCACTGGGCCACGGGCGGGTAAATGTGGTCAGTGTCTGGCTGGCGACTTGGCTTCCCTACACAGTTCCTGGTAAGACCCACTGGGCCACGGGCGGGTAAATGTGGTCAGTGTCTGGCTGGCGACTTGGCTTCCCTACACAGTTCCTGGTAAGACCCCCGGGCCACGGGCGGGTAAATGTGGTCAGTGTCTGGCTGGCGACTTGGCTTCCCTACACAGTTCCTGGTAAGACCCCCGGGCCACGGGCGGGTAAATGTGGTCAGTGTCTGGCTGGCGACTTGGCTTCCCTACACAGTTCCTGGTAAGACCCCCGGGCCACGGGCGGGTAAATGTGGTCAGTGTCTGGCTGGCGACTTGGCTTCCCTACACAGTTCCTGGTAAGACCCCCGGGCCACGGGCGGGTAAATGTGGTCAGTGTCTGGCTGGCGACTTGGCTTCCCTACACAGTTCCTGGTAAGACCCCCGGGCCACGGGCGGGTAAATGTGGTCAGTGTCTGGCTGGCGACTTGGCTTCCCTACACAGTTCCTGGTAAGACCCCCGGGCCACGGGCGGGTAAATGTGGTCAGTGTCTGGCTGGCGACTTGGCTTCCCTACACAGTTCCTGGTAAGACCCCCGGGCCACGGGCGGGTAAATGTGGTCAGTGTCTGGCTGGCGACTTGGCTTCCCTACACAGTTCCTGGTAAGACCCCCGGGCCACGGGCGGGTAAATGTGGTCAGTGTCTGGCTGGCGACTTGGCTTCCCTACACAGTTCCTGGTAAGACCCCCGGGCCACGGGCGGGTAAATGTGGTCAGTGTCTGGCTGGCGACTTGGCTTCCCTACACAGTTCCTGGTAAGACCACTGGGCCACGGGCGGGTAAATGTGGTCAGTGTCTGGCTGGCGACTTGGCTTCCCTACACAGTTCCTGGTAAGATCACTGGGCCACGGGCGGGTAAATGTGGTCAGTGTCTGGCTGGCGACTTGGCTTCCCTACACAGTTCCTGGTAAGACCACTGGGCCACGGGCGGGTAAATGTGGTCAGTGTCTGGCTGGCGACTTGGCTTCCCTACACAGTTCCTGGTAAGACCACTGGGCCACGGGCGGGTAAATGTGATCAGGTCTGGCTGGCGACTTGGCTTCCCTACACAGTTCCTGGTAAGACCACTGGGCCACGGGCGGGTAAATGTGATCAGTGTCTGGCTGGCGACTTGGCTTCCCTACACAGTTCCTGGTACACATTTTAGGCTGCGTCGGCCTGGGAGCCCACATTCATTCTAAAAGTAGGTCTCGGTGCGGATCCAAACCGATGGCCACCGGCAGGAAAGTGAGCGTCTAGCCACTACACCCCCTTCCCTACCTAAAACACGATGGTGCCTTAATGCCTGATACATCTGTATCTTCATGTCTGGCACACCAGTATCTTCATGTCTGATACACCTGTATCTTCATGTCTGGTACACCAGTATCTTCATGTCTGGTACACCTGTATCTTCATGTCTGGTACACCAGTATCTTCATGACTGGTACATCTGTATCTTTATGTCTGGTACATCTGTATCTCCATGTTTCGTACAACTGTATCTTTATGTCTGGTACACCTGTATCTCCATGTCTGGTACACCTGTATCTTTATGTCTGATACACCTATATCTTTATGTCTGATACACCTGTATCTTTATGTCT
>JACEFZ010025679.1:102500-140951 GCA_014155875.1 Cepaea nemoralis
GATGATGTACCTGTGAGACAAGTCTGGTGAAAAAGGGTGAGGTCTGGCATTGCTGTGTGAATATGGAATCGGACATTCATGCACCAACATCACAGCCATAGGAATGGATGTCTGGTCTGCTAATTGGGTAAATGCCATTAGTTAATACATAATGCATATTGCAGTTGTAAATGCCTATTTTCCATTTCCCTTCACAATGCCTGTCCCATGTTGCTATGTCACAATGATTGCTGTATTGTGTCTGGTCCTCCTTGTGCCCAGGTCTACTGTGGTTCAAACATGGTGGAACTTAGACCACATAAATGCTTGTAATTGTGTTAAGCTACCCTGTCTCAGCATATGGTCTTGTGATTACCACAGTACATCAGAGTGAAATTCACTACATCATCAACCTTAACCTTCCCCATCTCCATCTGTGTATATTAATGTATGATAACATCATCTTTTAACACATGTGAAGAGATGTTGTGCCATTCTATATATCAACAGAGAACAGAGGATGGAGGAGAGGCATCCATATATCATCTGGGAAAACTAACCAGTGGTCCCAGAATCCAGAACCAACTCTCTACAAGTGAAATCTTCTAGAACCCACAATATGGGAATTTCCTAGAGACTTTCAGCTCAGCTCTCAAACAGCTGGATATAAATAAGGGAGAAAAATAGTTCTGAAGACTCCAGTGATCATAATTATCAGAATCATCTGAGAATGAAAACAACAAGTCTGGTTGTTAACCCCATTCAGGACAACTTGTGAAATGACTGGTGCAATGGATTGTTTAGCTAGGACTTATCTTAGTTAATCTCCAGCCTGGTGCTCACACAGTGTTTCAGAATGAAGACTTGAGATAGACTGAGAAGGAAGAACGCTGGGACATATTTGTATCTTAGATCTTCCTCTACAGGAAAATTAGAACAAATTCCTAAATGTCAACTTCATAAACAGTCAACTCACCAGTGAAAGACAAGGCTGTAACTTTTCTTCAAACTGTGACAGTAGGGGATAATTAGTCAGACTTGGAAAATCATCATAGGGAAAACTGCAACCTGAGCTTGTCCAACACCCATCATAGGTGCTAAAAGGATTAAACAGACCAGTGGAGCAGAGGGTCCCTATGCTTGCCCCAGGTTATGGCTTACCTGGGTTTGCCCTCATTAACAGTGGAAGAAGAGATAAAAGTCAATGGTGGAGTGGTAATTAGAGAGGAGAGGAGGAGTGGAGTAGTTGTTGGGTGGTGGAGTAAATAAGAAGTGTTGTATCTTGTTTATCAACCTGCATGTGTGACATATTTTATGCATTTTCTATGCAATCATTGAAATGTTGACATGACAGGAGATGAGGCAATGGTCACCACTCTACTTACCATCAACCCAATAAATTGTGTATTCAATGGACCAGTGTTTCAAGTACATGTCCCCAGTGAATTTCTTGTACAGTTGCTGTCAAGTGTTGTCTCTGGTGACTGTCTTAAGTGCTGTGGTTGGTTATACATATTGTGAAAAGTCCTGTATAGATGTTGTCAGGTATCTCATGATGTCTATCTTGTACACTTGTGGTGTAAACCATTCCTTGTGAATGTATGTTCCACTTTTGTCAAGAAACTGTCATGTAGATGTCCTGTCTAACAGATGTAATGTACAGTTATTGTTAAAGTTTGTTTGTCTGCAAAAATTGAAGGACTACTTGAACTGATATAGGTCATACTGACAAATAAAGAAAGAAGAGATCTAGGTGACGGACGAACAGCACACTGGCAACATTATGTTGAGTGAGAGGGATCCTCAGTTGTCCAGGCGCTAATAGTTCAGATCTTCTCTGGCCTTGGGTGAACTAGTTACTTCTTTTATAAATTTCTGTGTAGATACATAGTGGTCTCACAGTGGGGGTTGAGCCAAAGAAAAATGTTCTCCAAAAAGGCTATTGCGGGAATGATTAGCTCATTTGAGTGACCTCTAGACAAAACGTGCTAAATCATATCCTTTATCTTGTTATTTATTATTCAAGATATATCTCCAGAGAACACTACTAACTAGGTCCTCTGGCAACTCAATCAAACATGTCACAGCATGGTAGATGATGATGATGATGATCTAAAGCTGTACCTCGGCTGTATAGACCGGTCTCTGTGGCTAAGGGCTTGCGAACGCGGTTTGTGAACCCGTATAGAAACCCGTTCGAAACACAGCGGTGCTGGTTTTTTCGAAAAAGGTATAGGAGCCGGTCGTTCAGAAAGCAATGGAAAACTACTGAACGTAAAATTTGCCCAGGAATCACGAACAGCGAAAATGCTGGGGTTGACTGCTACGTCCTGTGAAGGACATGCAACTTAATTTTTTTTAAATAGCATTTAAAGAAAAGAACTAACGATAGGCGATGTGCTTGATTATTTGGTGTGATGGCTTGGGGCCAACAGAAAACCAAAACATCTGTCAACCAAAGATGGCTGTAACGAGACTGAACCACCTACAGTTAGCTGGCTTGGCAAGTGGCCAGCTGATGTCTGACACAAGTGTATACTTGGCCAGGTTCCCCGTGGGCACTGGAATGCAGTCTTCTTTCTTTCGCACGACATGCCGTTTTAGGTAACCTTGCCAATAGATCACAACAGCAAAAACATACTGGTGCTAACTAACTTCGACGTCCTGTAAAGGATATGAAACTAACTATCGATATGCTTCTCTGGGGGATAGGTCTTCGACCGACTCACTCCAGGTTGTTCTATATCCTTACCTGCCCCATCCAGCTCCGTCCATGTTCGCCGCATCTTATTCATGTCTGTCTCTACTCTACTTCTCCTCTCTGTGAGTCTTCCTTTATTTCTTTTACCCTGTGGTTTCCAGTTACAGACCGGTCTTTTTACAATATTCTCATGTATTCTTGTCTTTCCCATTCTTTACTTAGTTTCAACATTCCAGGTGTCAGTTCTTGACATTTCTCTAGATGACAGGAAGAAAATCTGCGATCCGGACCCCTTGCGGCTGACTTCGCATCGCACCATACCTCGTTTTAAAGAGCCACCTTCCCTCTTGTTGGCTGGGTTATTCTGTTATCTATGTCTTTAGACTTGTCACTGTTGGTTGCAGTTTGCAGCGGAAGTCTTTTTACAGAATGGGCAAGCCAACCCCAATCAATCGTGACGCTGTGACCGGTTTGAAGCCAGAGGCAGTATTAGTCCGTCACAATTGGACAGTACATCGTTTCCTGTCACTGTAGGACCGGGGCATGGACAGTTAGCGCCATCAGACAGAAGGGGAACTGGTTCAATCTGTTTTATAAATCAGTGATTTAGTCTGTCAGAATTCGTTTCCTTATTTTGTGAATCGGTGATTTAGTCTGCCAAAAAATTTTCCCTTATTTCATAAATCGGTAATTTAGTCTGCCTGAACTGGTTTAATCTGTCTTATAAAGCAGTGACTTAGTCTGCCTGAACTGGTTCAATCTATCTTATAAAGCAGTGACTTAGTCTGCCTGAACTGGTTCAATCTGTCTTATAAATAAGGGATTTAGTCTGCCAGAACTTGTTACCTTATTTCATAAATCGGTAATTTAGTCTGCCTGAACTGGTTCAATCTATCTTATAAAGCAGTGACTTAGTCTGCCTGAACTGGTTCAATCTGTCTTATAAATAAGGGATTTAGTCTGCCAGAACTAGTTCCCTTATTTTATAAATGGGTGATTTAGTCTGCCAGAACTAGTTCCCTTATTTTATTAATCGGTGATTTAGTCTGCCTGAACTGGTTCAATCTATCTTATAAATCAGTGATTGAGCCTGCTCCCAAATCCCTCACTCCCAGCCCCAGGCTGTACCGCAGTATGGACTCTGTGCTTACCCGTTGTTAAATTGTGGCAGTCCTGGAAGCAATCCGTGCTATTGAACCCGGCTGCACGGTTTAATCTTTGACGTCAAACGCCATTTAAATTCACATCAAAACTTCTCAAGTAGAGATACGTTTTT
Organism: Cepaea nemoralis; assembly: GCA_014155875.1. Taxonomy (NCBI): domain Eukaryota; kingdom Metazoa; phylum Mollusca; class Gastropoda; order Stylommatophora; family Helicidae; genus Cepaea; species Cepaea nemoralis. The sequence goes on from JACEFZ010025679.1 coordinate 106,457, forward strand.
CAACCAACCAGCACAAACGGAGATTACAGAAACAGTATAACACGATAAACTGTACTCGGCAACAGTTTGATTCTTGGAGTACCGCAACTACCAAGGTATGTCTACCGGAGGTGACTGCCCTCTCAACGGTTCTCATATTTATTATAAATAACGCTTCATCCGGACAATAGTGGAGGATAAACTCTGTGGATCACTGAGTGAACTAAAGAAGACTTCTTCCTCTTCTTCTTTCGTTTGCCTGAAATATGTTTATAACTGCAATGTTGTCTCTTGTATGAATCTAACAGTCTTTTTTAGTTCATTCAGCGGTCCATAGAGTTTACATAAGACTTAAATACATACAACAGACAACAGTGCAGTTATAGACAAATTTTCAAGTGAACGAAAGAAAAAGAACTTCTTCTTCTTCTTATTTGCGTTCATCCGGAGTGTTGTTGTTGTTTGTTTTTTTTCAGATGCGATTGCGGTGTGTCTCGTTATGTGTCCTTGGGTCGAAACCCGCAGGCCAACACATCCGACTTTAGCGTGCTTTTTTGACCAGGTAGCATTCCTGGGAGAAAGAAACAGAACAAGAAATAATGTTCTGGCCAATAGGCTGGAGTGTGTTGATAACGAGATAGCTAAGCGCCGCAGAAGAAACAAAATCAAACCAGGCCTGTGTGCTGTGCTGAATTATGACCTAGTTACATTCTAACACATCTTTCCGCGGATGGGAAGTTCCAGTGCCTAGCTTGCACACTCAACTAGTTTAGGGCTTGGAGATAGGAAGCAGAGTTCTGCAACACACTTCCCGTGTAGATGATGTTTCGGTTCCCTGTCGGAAGGAAAGGTCTCCACAAACCTTACCCCGATAAATGCCAGCCCCAGACGACCCCAGTGCCAATGCATCTGATGTACAGGGATAAGACTCGGTCATCTAGAGAATTCACCAACCGTCTGACAGCGGACATCGCACGCGTGAGTATTCTCTTAACTGATTCAGTGATATGGGATTATTAATCGTCTTAAGCCTCTTCCCATATTTGCCATGGGCTTATATCTCCAAAATGTTGTCATTGCGTTATAATATAAAATATCTACTACCATATTAATAACTTGTAAGTAATAACTGTGATACACCCCTGCTTCCCATTTTCCGCATTCATTTTCGTTTGGTCCCAACCTATTTTTTGTTTGGTACTGAATCTGTGACTGGCAATATACCGTCTTCACAGACGATAATTTGTTATACTGTGCTTCAAAACAGGTGTAATAACTAGTTATACCTCTCCACAGCACAAAGCCTGGGGTGAATTGCAGAGACCATGTGTTGCTCATGCAGCATGATCCATCTCTCGGCCTGTCTAGTTTGCTCCAGAGGAAAACTAACACCAATACGTCTGGATCAAGACAAGCTGCAGAAGCTGCTGATTCAGTAAAGCAATGCTCTAACTGTCCGCCTGTCGGAGAATCTGTTAAGCAAACTAAAAGACCCTGCCTCACGCCTTGGGATGTATGAGGATAATGGTGATAGCCGCATCCTGTTATAGACCAATTGACACTGGATGGGTGGTGAGCTAGCCGTCTTTATATATATAATACATCGAGGCCATAACAATTATATATCTTACACCGGGGTTGTGCTGACAGAGAGATTCCACAGTGAATGCCATTGCAGCGTGGATAATATTGCTCCACATTGGAATAGTATCAGAGACTATGTGTGCTATGTATTTCAGGCAAAATATCTTCTTCTTCTTTGCGTTCATCCGGAGTGTTTTTTCAGTTGTGATTGCGGTGTGTCTGTTATGCGCCCTTGGGCCGAAACCCGTAGGCCAACACAACTGGCTTTAGCGTGCTTTTTTTGACCAGGTAGCATTCCTGGGAGACTCACTGTTTTCGGTACCGTCCACAACCCAGCTGGCCAAATTGGAACGGTCGAAGACAACGGTCGTCCCTCAAATGAAGGCAGGGACAGTCCATGGCATTTTCCGCCATCCAGGGTGGCTTCCATAATTCCAGGGCCGGCACATAGCGCCCTGGTGCTGGGCTCACCGAGGGAATCGTCACGTCCTGCTCATGGCTGCTTTAATTCCTCACTTCAATATATTGGGCATTTCGTTCGCCCCGGGCCGTTCCCGCACAGACCAGACTGGTCTGCAGTCAATATCCACTCAGCGAGTTTTCACTCACTCGGGCATGTGCTTGTCGTTGTGTCCGTCAGCGCTGTTCCAGACACGTCGGACATTCGGAAAACTATCTAGTCAGAGCTGTTCCGAACAAGAGCGGCATTCGGAAACTAGGTAGTCAGAGCTGTTCTTAGCACGAGAGACATTCGGACGAGACATTTCACTCGGACGTAAATGCGTAGTGCCAATTTTTAGTTTGCCACCCGTAGGACGGCACTTCCGACTTCAGCGGGCATTTTTTTATGAGGTTAGCCTTCCTCGGGTTTCGAGGCACGTTAGACTTATTATTGTGATGTCGCCCACATCTCAGCTGGTCAAGATAGAACGATCATCGACATCATGGTTAACCCTCAAGGGAAGGCAGGGGCAGACCATGGGCCTTCCAAGGCTATCCAAGGAGGCTTCCATAATTGCAGATCCGGCACATATTGCTCTGAGACTGGGCTCATCCAAGGAGTTGCCACGTCCTGCTCATGGCTGCTTTAGTTCCTCACTTCCATGTGTTGGGCATCTCGCTTGCCACTGCTCGCTCAAGCACACACCGGGAACGGTCAGTCTGCGGGCGACATCCACTCAGTAAGCTTTTGCTTTTGACTTCGGACCACGCAATGGATTCGCTAGCCGTGCGTTCCATTTCGTGTTGAGACGTTTTTTCACTTTTATCTACACTCTATGAGTTAGATACAGACTGTTTTCGTAGCCATTTCATTCGACTGTGACACTTTCTGCATTTTAGTACTCGCTCACGAGGTAGGCTACATGTGCTGCCGGCTCAGCACCTTACCTCCGTGCAGCAGTGAACGAGAAACGGCCAGGCCCTCTCATCCGGGAATCAGGCAAAATATGATTCATCTGTTCATTTCATGTGATCTATAACTTTGCAGTATGCAACTGGTGAGATGCGGTGAAATATGCCAGGCAATAAATCGTACAATATTTTGTTTGTGTCGTCTGTGTTTAACTTCACTAAGGGAATACATAGTTTTGAATTGTATGACTTCTGTTGAATTTTGCAGCAAAATGTCAATATAGAATGTGGAAGCCTTCCCCTGCACTTCGTCTTGGCAGGTAGCCTTGCGTTGGTTTCCCTTACAAAAGGTATAAGTGCCGGTCGTTCAGAAATCAATGGCAAACTACTGAACGTCACTTTGCCAAAACATCACAAACAGCTAAAAATGTTGGGGTCGACATTGACGTCCTGTAAAGGGTATGCAACATTTTTATCAGGAGGGTCCAGAAATATAAGATTGTCAGATGTCCCGGTTTTCCAGGGTAAGTCCCGGTTTTCCAGTAAAAATTCAGTGTCCCTAAAATGCTTTCGCCTCGCCTGTTTGGTCCGTTTTGTTTTTGTTTTTTTATTTCAAGATGTATAAACTATTTAATTCAGTCGAAGTATTTCCTATTTTCAAAGAAGATTAATAAACCAACACAGAACTGGTGTCGTTAGCTGCTACAAGCTGCGGGATTTGCTGAGGAGGGATCCGAGCACTTATGGACTGAATGGTTCAATGAGGATGATCTGTCGACTAACTAACTTTCCCAATTGTGAGTTGCGGACACTAATTTGTTGTCATGTTCTGTCTGTTGTGACATGTGAAGAACCAGTTGCAAGCTGTTAGCATTGTAACCACGTGGTCTCTGTGGCGGGTGAAATGAATTTCTGTGTTGTGTGCTATTTGTATAACAATTGTTACTTTTCAATTATGGTATTAAATGGTTTCAAAATGTTGAAAGTCCGAATCAAAAGCGCATTGTGTGGGCGTCATCAAAGATGAAAAAAAGCGCCCCAGTGGCACGAAATGGACTATTGCTTGGATAGCAAATCCATTACATGGAAAGTCTGAATCGAAAGCTCACTGTGTGGATGTCATCTGCAGACTGCATACTTCTGGTTTCCGGAGGAACAGCCTATAGTGAACGGAAGGCCCAATATACAGAAGTGAGGCTAAGCAGCCATGTGCAGGATGTGACGATTCCTTGGGTGAGCCCAGTACCAGAGTGCTATGTGTCGGCTCTGCAAGTATGGAAGCCTCCTTGGATGGCGGGGAATGCCCATGGTCTGCCCCTGCCTTCCCTTGAGGGCTGACCAGGATGTCTTCGGCTGTTCTAAATAGGCCAGCTGGAATGGGGGATAACACCACAATAGTGAGAGTCTAACGTTCTAAGAAACTCCCGGGAAGGTTAACCCGGTCAACAAATGCCCGAAGAAGTCGGTTGTGTCGGCCTAACGGCGCAAGAACGCACCTCTGCTGTAAACGGACACAACGCAATCACGTTCGAAAAAAAAAAAAAAAAAACTCCAGATGAACGAAGAAGCAGTTTCAAACTGTTGAAGAAAAAAGTTCATTCCAGGATGCTTGTATTTTTCTAATGCGTAAGAAAAATGATGAGCAAGGTGAAGACAGTGGTGGGAAACGAGCAGGTAGGTGATTGACTGAGTCTGCACGGATAGGTGCTGTATTGGCGAGTGATAAGGCCGACGTGGTCGGGGCCCTTTGAGATCGTGGGTATATTGCAGAAGAACAGGTAGATTATCACGTTTTAGAAAGAATGGTGTTACAAGGAGTGACCAGAGACTCAGGACACTGGGAAAAGGCCACACACACAAGGTACAGATCAGAACAAAGACTGAAAACAACAATCTCAAAAATAAATGTCTATTTGCTCACAGAGATTTATTTCAAACAAAGTTTATATATAATTAACTCATATCCACATTATGTCTGTAGTTAAAAGACAAATCATAAATATCCACGTGACACAGGAACTATTCCTGCAGCTGGGGTCAAACAATCAACAAGCCAGAAGCCAGACCTTGAACATGGCCCAGTAAACATGTTGGTGGCCCGTACAGGATCATGTTTACCAGCCTTGGAAGTTTGAGAATAAATAACACCACATGAAGGGAACACGAACCTGACCAAGGTGGCCATGGATGGCAAAGACTGACTGGAAGGGTCGCTTCAGTAAAGACTGACTGGAAGGGTCGCTTCAGTAAAGACTGACTGGAAGGGTCGCTTCAGTAAAGTCTGACTGGAAGGGTCGCTTCAGTAAAGACTGACTGGAAGGGTCGCTTCAGTAAAGACTGACTGGAAGGGTCGCTTCAGTAAAGACTGACTGGAAGGGTCGCTTCAGTAAAGACTGACTGGAAGGGTCGCTTCAGTAAAGACTGACTGGAAGGGTCGCTTCAGTAAAGACTGACTGGAAGGGTCGCTTCAGTAAAGACTGACTGGAAGGGTCGCTTCAGTAAAGACTGACTGGAAGGGTCACTTCAGTAAAGACTGACTGGAAGGGTCGCTTCAGTAAAGACTGACTGGAAGGGTCGCTTCAGTAAAGACTGACTGGAAGGGTCGCTTCAGCAGAACAGAAGGGCAGCACGGATTCAAAGTGACAACACCAGGATCAACTACCACCAGGGGATCAATCACACTCGGAGTAGATTGCACAGAATGGTGTGATGATAAAGCTGCCCCTGAAATTAAACATGATGGCTTCTCAAGCTGGGGTAGATGATGCAAGTCTACACTGATAGATTTGGTTTTCTCAACTAGGGCCAGAATCATCACCGAGCACAATAGAGCATATCAAATAAGCTCCAGCAGAATGGAGATCAAGGCTGCCACTGCAGCACTGAAGTGGTTCTCCAATACTTCATTCACAGTCCATTGTAGTCATTGACACGAGTCCAAGCTCTGGTACGTTCAGAATGGATGGTCATGGCATCTATGGCTGCCACTGGAGTCCTCACACATTCCAGAACTTGTGTGGATCTACTATCCTGGTCAAGCAGAAATATATCACACAAGAAAGTCTGAAAGTCCATGTGTTGGCTTCAATGCCACATGAGATGACGGTGGGCAGAGGGGAGATGCTGCAGGCAATAAATGACAGCTTGATGCAGGGGGGACACACCCTTCCATGAATCTTGTAGATTATGGCTGTGGGGGTGGGGAACTGGGTATGAAAATAGACACAATAATTGCAGACAGGCAAGGTTCTGATATGTGGCTAGCCAAACGGCAACCCACAGCCTTCAACTCCTGGGAGAGATCAAACATTGATGGGCATGTTTTCAGTGCAGTAAAGTTGATTCTCTATCACAATCATACAATAAATTATTCCTACATATTTTATAAACACATAATCAGAATCTGTCTTGGAAGTGCACAGTCGCATGTAGATGAACAAGATTGTCAGGGCACGCAGTCCTGTCTGGCATATGAACACAACCCTTTCACCTGCCATCTTGGTTATTTGTTGCCTAACAGTAACCCTCTAGCAGATCTGCAGTATGAATGTGACATGCTTTTTCTTTCACATGTACTGCCTTATAGTCTTATGAGATGGAGTGATAAACTCCATTCCTCACAATCCGTTATCCCCAGCTAGGAGCATAACCAGGCTGTTAATTTACAACCTAGTGTTTAAGCACCACCCATGCCTTCCATAAGGGAAGCGAATGAAAGCAATACTGTCACCCGCCATGCGTGTCATAAGAGGCAACTCAGGAGGGATGCTGGGAGACCGGCTACCTCATCCTGGAGCTGCACAATCCAACCAATCATGAACAAGCCTACAGAGGGCTGGCCATGAGCTGGCTGTCAGCCCATGCTCCACTGGGAGATCATCATGAACATGTCCATATATCCATGGGGCTGGCCATGAGCTGGCTGTAAGCCTATGCTCCACTGGGAGAACATCATGAACAAGCCTACATATAGAGGGCTGGCCATGAGCTGGCTGTAAGCCTATGCTCCACTGGTAGACCATCATGAACAAGCCTACATACAGAGGGCTGGCCATGAGCTGGCTGTAAGCCTATGCTCCACTGGGAGATCATCATGAACAAGCCTACATACAGAGGGCTGGCTGTAAGCCCATGCTCCACTGGGAGACCATCATGAACAAGCCTACAGAGGGCTGGCCATGAGCTGGCTGTAGACCTATGCTTCACTGGGAGACCATCATGAACAAGCCTACATACAGAGGGCTGGCCATAAGCTGGCTGTAAGCCTATGCTCCACTGGGAGACCATCATGAACAAGCCTAAATACAGAGGGCTGACTGTAAGCCTATGCTCCACTGGGAGACCATCATGAACAAGCCTACATATCCATGGGGCTGGCCATGAGATGGCTGTAAGCCTATGCTCCACTGGGAGATCATCATGAACAAGCCTACATATCCATGGGGCTGGCCATGAGCTGGTTGTAAGCCCATGCTCCACTGGGAGACCATCATGAACAAGCCTACATATCCATGGGGCTGGCCATGAGCTGGCTGTAAGCCTATGCTCCACTGGGAGACCATCATGAACAAGCCTACATATCCATGGGGCTGGCCATGAGCTGGCTGTAAGCCCATGCTCCACTGGGAGATCATCATGAACAAGCCTACATATCCATGGGGCTGGCCATGAGCTGGCTGTAAGCCTATGCTCCACTGGGAGACCATCATGAACAAGCCTACATATCCATGGGGCTGGCCATGAGCTGGCTGTAAGCCTATGCTCCACTGGGAGATCATCATACACAAGCCTACATATCCATGGGGCTGGCCATGAGCTGGCTGTAAGCCTATGCTCCACTGGGAGACCATCATGAACAAGCCTACATACAGAGGGCTGGCCATGAGCTGGCTGTAAGCCTATGCTCCACTGGGAGAACATCATGAACAAGCCTACATACAGAGGGCTGGCCATGAGCTGGCTGTAAGCCTATGCTCCACTGGGAGATCATCATGAACAAGCCTACATACAGAGGGCTGGCTGTAAGCCCATGCTCCACTGGGAGACCATCATGAACAAGCCTACAGAGGGCTGGCCATGAGCTGGCTGTAGACCTATGCTTCACTGGGAGACCATCATGAACAAGCCTACATACAGAGGGCTGGCCATAAGCTGGCTGTAAGCCTATGCTCCACTGGGAGACCATCATGAACAAGCCTAAATACAGAGGGCTGACTGTAAGCCTATGCTCCACTGGGAGACCATCATGAACAAGCCTACATATCCATGGGGCTGGCCATGAGCTGGCTGTAAGCCTATGCTCCACTGGGAGATCATCATGAACAAGCCTACATATCCATGGGGCTGGCCATGAGATGGCTGTAAGCCTATGCTCCACTGGGAGATCATCATGAACAAGCCTACATATCCATGGGGCTGGCCATGAGCTGGTTGTAAGCCCATGCTCCACTGGGAGACCATCATGAACAAGCCTACATATCCATGGGGCTGGCCATGAGCTGGCTGTAAGCCTATGCTCCACTGGGAGACCATCATGAACAAGCCTACATATCCATGGGGCTGGCCATGAGCTGGCTGTAAGCCCATGCTCCACTGGGAGATCATCATGAACAAGCCTACATATCCATGGGGCTGGCCATGAGCTGGCTGTAAGCCTATGCTCCACTGGGAGACCATCATGAACAAGCCTACATATCCATGGGGCTGGCCATGAGCTGGCTGTAAGCCTATGCTCCACTGGGAGATCATCATACACAAGCCTACATATCCATGGGGCTGGCCATGAGCTGGCTGTAAGCCTATGCTCCACTGGGAGACCATCATGAACAAGCCTACATATCCATGGGGCTGGCCATGAGCTGGCTGTAAGCCTATGCTCCACTAGGAGATCCAGGCAAGAAGAAATAGCAGCAGCACTAGTGTTAGACTAAGAAAGGACCACCCATGGCTGTCTTTGATGACCTGTGCTAACTCATTAACTACCAGATTCATACAAGGATGGTGGCAGAATGTATTTATATCTTTCAACATATGTATGTCTGTAGCTGAAGTTTACAAATTGCCAAAACATTTGGTCATTCTTGTTTCCAGTGTATGGAGGTAGGATGTTGTCAGTGGTATGGAAGTGGGATGTCTCCAGTGGTACGGAGATGGGATGTTTCCAGTGGTAAGGGGGTTGGGATGATGTTTCCAGGGGTATGGAGGTGGGATGCAGTCAGTGGTATAGAGGTGAGATGCTGTCTGTGGCTGCTGGAAGTTCAGCAAGGAATTTACTTCCCATGACTTCCTCTGATGAACCTGTATATCATCACTATCATGTGCCATGGTGATACGTTTGACGGGTCAAGGTTGGCCACCTCACAGGATCACCAGTCACAGATCAAGACTGTTGTTATGCCATGTGACCAAGTCATTGAGGTCACTTTCTGCCTGCCCCTTGTTATTATCCCATCAAGTTTGCCAGTTATCACTTAGTTCTCAAGTTCCTCTCTCCCCATAATATGCTCCAGACAAATGCAGAATGTTTGGTCAAATTATTCTAATCAATTTAAGTTTATTATCTTTTTCTTGAAGGATGGTCTCGTTCATTTTTCTTTTCATCCATGTATTCTTTACATCTTCCTCAGAAACCACATCTCCACAATCATTAGGTGTTTCTCACCTTGTTTGCTTAGTGTCCATGTTTCGCAAAAGTATAACTAACAGCATAGGTTGTATAAAACACTTTAACACATTTTTTTTCTCATTGCAATTGTCAACTGTAATGGTGAGAATGTTTTCCATCTCACAAGAGTTTGTATTATGCAATGGCAATTCTTGCTCTAATCTCTACAAGGCATCTTCTATCAGATTTTATGAGTGTTCCTAGGTAGTTGTACCAACTTTCTTGTTCACAAGTTTAGATAATACTAAAATATTAGCTTTCTCCGTTGTATTGCAATGTTTTTAGTTTTCTGCGTTCAGACATATCTTCCAGGATATTAACATATCCCTTTAAGTAGTTCAGCTTATTCTGGTTCTTCTATAGTAACATTACGTCTGAATGTCTCCAGCCATTCCTTGTTATTTGTGAGCAGAAGACAGGAACTTGTTCACATTCAAGCAATCCAAAGATCTAGTTTTGAATCAGAAAATTCTAAAATAAACATTATCCATTGTTCTTACAATGATTAATCAATATGGTGCATTTGGAAATACAATCTGTATATTTTATGTGTAGCTCTGTCATTGCAATGTCAACAGCAGGTGTCTAGTTGGTTATGAGTCAAAGTTTTGGTTCCTGCAGCGAGGCGCTGTCATCATTTGGAGGTGACAGGTTCGAATCCCTGTCAGTAAATATAGTTGTCAATGTTTATGTTGTCCGACTTCCGGTCGCCAGCATGGTGGTTAGGCGCTGAGCCTATAAGGCCTGTGGTGTGTTTATGCTTGTGGCTACGGTTTGCAATCGCATTTTCCTCATGTTGGACTGGTAGTACATGGTTCCGTCACTCTGCTACTGAGTGAGTGCATGTGTGACACCTTCAGCTGTGAAATTTGCGTGGAATGCTTTTACATCTGTCCTGCACAGTGAACTGCATGTTCGGAACAATGGCTACCGGAGGTTGCTGAATTGACTATTTTGCTCTTTTGGTTCACGAGTGCATTTTTCAGGAGACTCCTGGGAGTCGGCGCTGAAGTTGCGGAATCTGTTTTGTGCGACACTTTCGGCAGGTCGCCCTGCGGTAAAAGACCGAGTCATGTGAGAAAACCTGGGTTGTTGAGGTATTTCTGGTGACTGCCGAGTCCATCGATGAGGAACTGTGGTATTCGTGGAGGAATTTTGTGTTGACATTCTGACGGCGGCATTATGCAGTGTACCTGTGTGGGTTGTTGGATTGCCGAGACTCCTGTCATTCCACTTTTCACATTAGACAGTGGGGAGCATTTTGTGTGATATTCGCTGGCACAGGAATGGAGCATAATGGGGACGACCCGTTGCCATGAAGTTGGAACCTCGACTAACTAACTAACATGTTTATGTTGTCTAGTGTGTCCGCTAGTCTCTACTACTTTTTTCTACTTCTATGAGTGCCAAACAATTACCTGTGTGTTTATGCCCTGCTATTGACAGTGTGTTGCATGTTCTCATGACACTTAAAGACATACCAAAAACTAGGGAGCATGGAAATTAGCATCGTGTTACACTTTGGCGGCTAAAGACTTGAAATGCTTACTATCAATTTCTGACATGTATAACTGTACAGTTGTCAAACTACAAACATCTCTAGAGACTTGTGACAGACCCTGGATAATATACATGACTCATGTGCTACAGCTAGAATAAAGAAATCCTTAGAATACATGTAAGAAGGAAGAGCACACAACATAGTTCCACACCATAACCATTTCAAACATGTCTGGAGGCATACAAATGTATGAACATACAAACGAGAAGCTCTACAATAACACAGACTTAGCCAACATCATCTGCTATATTACAGGGTCAAGTGTCTTACATATATATATATATACATCATTCAACAAGTCTTAAACAACCAGATACTGCAGCCTTCAGTCAGGCACCTACAAGAAAGCTGGGGTCACTGGATATTATTACTCTTCTGTTCATTGACCTAGAATCAGCCTACATTTATGTTGTTTCCTGCTTGAACAGAACCATCTTCTGCAAATCCTGCAGTGTGACATCTAGGGCTATTTCATCCAGCCACAGAATAGATCTCTCTGAGCTGTTTGGTGCAGTGTTGTAGTGTTCTGCAGACTGAAGTGCTTGCTCACATGAACACTGCTGTGTATCTGTAACTATGTGTACATGTGACTGTTGAGTGTGTTGTACCCTGTTGTGAGTCTAAAGATAGCACCTTGTCCAGTTCTACCCAGCAGACAGTCAACCTGTGGTTGTACAGGTCCATTTCTGAGTCTATAAGAGTTGTCTGTTGTTGATATGTAACCAGAAAGTCTAGTTGCCACGCCCCAGCTCCTTCCCTGGACAATGCTAGCCCTCTCATGTCCTGGTATTCCACAATGGGGACTGAATCTACTGTAGAATAGTTCTGCCTTGTTAACTTATTTGGGAAAGTAGATGTTGTGGTTCTGGGTACTTGTTAAATTTGAATGCTTGAAGAACAAACAGTGGGGACATCAGTAAGAATTACTACTTGATATATATTCTGGTATGTTTGTACGAGTTCTCAGCTTTTATTGCCCTGGCTTTTGGAATCATAGTTGCTGCAGTATTCTCCAGAACGTTGCACTCAATTTCTCTGGGTATTCTACAGATATGTCAGCCCCTCCTTATATTGTAGCAATCAATGGATACCATCCACCATGTTTTCACTCTCCTTTAGTTTCTAGAGACACAATAAAGTCAGCTAATGTTGACTATTGACAAGTTTCACTGCATCTGCTTCATTGTCTCTGTTTGAAAGCTATATTAGGGTCACCTGCTGGTTTTAGCACAGGTGGTGCAGCAAATACAACATACCGTGTCTTCTGTCAACAGTCAAATAAAGGTGGTAGTTGACAAATACTTCATCCTACATAATGTCTTGTGTGGTAAAATGTAAGAATCTTCCAGATCTCATGCTGGTTTCAGCACAAACAGAACAATCTTCCACAACACGTGCTGGTTTCAGCACAGACAGAACAATCTTCCAGAACACGTACTGGTTTCAGCACAGACAGAGCAATCTTCCTAATCACAAGTTAGTTTCAACACAAACTGTACTGTGTTCTCTAAAGCATGGACAAATCTTCTGAATCACAAGCTGGTTTCCGCACAGAAAATCCTAACAGTCACTCTTAGTTGAGTGTAAATACATAAAGTCCCTGAACTCATCTTGTAGACCTGACATGAATTATGCTGTCCATTCTAACCCTGAACCGTTACATGAAAGAGTAGACTCCAATGAAAGCTTACTTGGCCTTAATCCAAGTTTCCTTCATCTGCATATCTGGTCCCACGCCATGACCGCTTGTTGGTGTAGATTTGCTGACCTCACTCAGCAGGGGGAAGTGGCTGGAACTGGCATGCTCCAATTCATGGTAGCTCACATCTGGTGCCAGCAACAACTGCCCACAAATCTGGCAGGCAGTGAGTCTGCAGAAACCACCAGCAGTTGACCTCGTGTGTGCCTGGTGAGCTGCCCAAGCTCACGCTGTTTGCTGATGTCAGGCAGCAGAGCCAGCAGCTCTGGAAACACTTTGTTAAATTCTACCTCCCCCATGAGAGCCTGGCAACTGACATAGTAGCTGTCAGCGTCCATCATACCTTGCCGGAACTGACCAGACAAAATTTTGAAATTTGTAAAGCCTTCTTCGAACTGTGGCTAAAGCCAGCCGGATGTCCTCAATTAACTTCAAGTTTCTAGGTCTGAAATCTGTTGGTTGAATATATGTGAAATTAGGAGAAAAGCCTGGAGGGGTGGATGGAATGGAAGATCGTGGAGTTGATGGAGCAGATGAAACAGACTGGCTGGTAAAGCCTGGTGGAGCGGATACTGCAGCCACTCCCCGAGACTGAGTAGAGGCTGTAAAACCTGGAGGCGGCTTTGGCTGCTGTATTGAAATAGACATGGCATGCAAAGAGGGAAAACTGGAACTGTCATCTACAGGCAAAGAACTGGTTTCATTGTTCTTCACGGCCACATCCTCATTAGTTTTGGGCTGGTGGTCTTCAGACAAATTAATTGGATTGTCAAACCAATCCAGTAACTTAGCAGGTTTGTGACTTGATTTACTGCCTGTGCCAGAGGCAGTCATTTTGCCGCTGTTGTGGTCACTGTCGTCTCCATGTTGCATCAATGCAAGAGCAATATCACCCAAACAAGCATTTGTATCCTGAGACGGTTTCGCTTTTAGCATTTTCTTCTTTTTTAACTTTCTTCTTCTTCTTACCTTCATCTTTAGGTTTAGCCTTGCCTGCGCGGACAGGGAGTCCAGGAAATTCCTCGGGATTGTTGACTGGAGCAGACTTGCGAATATGTTTCTCTGTTGCAGTAACACTAGCAGCAGCTGGTTTAATCAGATGGACATTGCCTTCATTGGAAGCTTCTTCAAACGATCCTTGGTAGCTTTCGGGCAGCTCAAAGGACTCATCATAGTATTTGTCAGACTTTGGTTTCTTTTTACCACCGCTACTGTTCTGTTTAGCCCAGTCAGGTGAACTTTGTGCAAACATGCCATTACTCTTGTGTACACCTCCGACAAATAGTTTAGGAAACTGTCTTTCATCCTTCACAAGTGAATCAATATTTTGTTTACTCTTCTGTTTATCAATCTTCAAGATCTTACTGTCTGATGACAGTCCAGAATTGATGACAGCATTGCTAGTTTGAGACTTTTTAACCCAATTGATGGGGCCTGCTTGTGGTGCGTTGCTTAAACTATGTGCAGATGTACTGCCTCCTAAGGATGGATATTCCTCTTCCGAATTTTTGGGTACAAATGCAGGATACTCTTTGGATATTTTAGCTGTGGGTCCTAACAGAGCTGGCTTATGCAAAAATGAACCGCTACTTAAAGCAGGATACTCATCTTCTGAATTCTTCGGCACAGACGAAGAATATTCTCTAGATATTTTGGCAACAGACCCTAATGATGCAGACTTACTTGAAGATGAACTGCCACCCAGAGAAGGATATTCGTCTTCTGAATTCTTCGGCACAGATGAAGGATATTCTCTAGATATTTTGGCAACAGACCCTAATGATGCAGGTTTACTTGAAAATGAACTCCCATCTAGAGAAGGATAATCATTCTCTGAATATTCTCTAGATATTTTGGTGAGTGACCCTAACGAAGAAGGCTTATTTGAAGATAAGCTACCACCTGAAGATGGATATTCGTCCCTTGATTTCTTCGCAACTGATGAAACAGACTTATGTGAAGACGAGCTTCCACCTAATGACGGATATTCATCTTCTGTGTTTCTTGGTACAGATTTTGGATACTCTCGAACTTTGGGTACAAGCCCCAATAAGACAGGCTTTGATTCTTTGATAACAGGTGCTGTTGGCTTGGTATCAACTTGGCGATTCATGACAGATGAATACGCTTTGGTTTGGGGCTGTGTCTGTTGTTTGTTGCCTCTTGTGGTTGACAGCGATGGGAAATCTTCTTCTGGGTCACGTGTTGGTTTTGCCACAGATGGTACACTTACTGGGGCAACTGCTCCATTGAGAGCTGGGAAATCGGCCACTGGGTCTGGCACACGCTCTTCAGCAACTGGTTGAGCATCTGCACGATTCATTTCCTTGGATGCTTCAATAGCCCGGTAAAGATCACTGTCTTCTGGGTCATAGTCTCGGCTGAAATAGAGATAAGTATTTATGTACTCAATCTTGTACCTGTACATTAAAATAACACTAGTTTTGTGTACGATACACAACATATATATATATATATATATATATATATATATATATATATATATATATATATATATATATATATATATATATATATATATATATATAACCAAAAACACTACCTTTGTGTAAGAGCTTATCTTACATCAAACACTGTAATACATTTTAAAATGCTGTGAATAATTTATTAAAGATGTTAAAATATGTAACATAATGGAAAGATAATATGCAATAAGTCACTGTCCTTGAAAGTTAGAAAAAGAATTCTTGCATGTTACATAGAACCAGTTTTAACATATGGCTGCAAATCCTGGACAAGTAATAAAGAGGCAGACAAAAAATCACCGGAAAAACTGGAACGTGTGACAACAGGAAAGATTTGTGGAAAGAGAGATCAAGGAAGACATAGGGAGAAGATTCTTGACAGTCTTATGTTATGGCACAAATTGATCCATGACGTTGGAGATCCTAGTTTGTGGAGAGGCTTACCCTTTCAAATGTGTTACCTAGTTGCATATGATTGTTTACCTTGGCAACTAGAAAAAGATCACTAAATCCATTCAAATGTCTGACTTGTCTAGCGAACAGGCTAGGAAATTGTTGCAGAGCTATTTTTTTTTATTTTTGCGCTCACTCACTTTGAACCAAAGTATAGTTCATAGACTTGTTCTACTACTAGTACACTGGACCGACTTTTTGCATGTGGATTAGCTTTCCCTATTATCAGTGTCCCTCATCAAAGGGTAAACCCACTCTGACTTCTAGGTACTTGTAATTTATGCTCCCAAGTCAAGGATAAGAAGTTCAACTGACAGGTGTAAGGGTTGAAAATGCTGCCTCAGCATCTTCACATCTGGATGTTTAAGAACAAGTGCTCTGATCCATTTGGCCAAGCTGATCTACGTGGTAGATATGTTTAGCAAGTTGAACACTGAAGGCATGTGAACACCACCACGTCAACAGCAAACACCACCACGTCAATAATGATCACCATCTTGAAGCAGGCCCTTTACAGAACGTCGCTCTCATCATGGCACATTTAGTTGCCTCAGTCAATTACCAACTTCCAATTGACTAATGTTTAAGTTTCTCAGTTAAATTCAAACTTCTGACTATTTCCTCAGTCATATGCCAAAGAGTTTTATATAAACTAAGATACAACAAATAAAAACAGGTTACACGTATTAAAACTTACCGTCTATTATACCGATCACCCCTCGCGCGTCCTCCAGCTGTCTGTCTTTCATCAAAATCATCTGAAGATCAAACAATGTGCTGATATGAATAGAAACATTACAAGTACAACTAATCTTCTTCGTATTTGCTGCTGTTCTAGTAATGTCAAAACATTTAGATTTAGATTACTCATTTTAACTGCTCAAGGAATTTTCAACCTTCTTCTCTATAACCAACTTTCAGAGGCCACAAGTAATTTTTTTGCTTGTTAACTAATTGCCCAGGATTCACAGCCATAAATTAAACTAGCTCAATGTAACTCAATGCTTTGATTTTTATAAAATTGTATGACTGCTGGATCGTTCAGAAAGCAATGACAAAGTAGTGAACCTAAACTTGTCAAGAAATCACACACAGCCAAAAAATTCTGGGGTTGACTGTGACGTCCTGTAAAGGACTAAACTGCTCGCTCCATCAATTTCATTATTAGAAGAGTAGTGGGGATAGCAACAAGAATGTATCCATGGAAGTGTCTGAAAAGCATTCAGTACCTAGAAACCACAACTAACCTCTATTTTGCCCTGGGCGTCTGCGAGCTGTCTGGAAATCCACCTCAATTGTTCTGGCTTCCCGAGACTGAGCCTTGGACAAGTTTTTATTGTGTGCTGAAGCTCTGTGGGCCTTGAGGTCAATTTCTGAAGCAAAAGCGTGGGTAAAACGTGTGCTGGGGTTCCCACAGTCTCCGTCCGTACACAGGAAATGTGACTCCGAGAAGTGCTTCATCAAATCATGATACTGGCTGCAAGATGAAAATAAATTGATGTTACTTCTTTGGGCAATACAAGAAACTAACTAAATCTTTTCTGGTCAGTAAACATAATACTTTTTTTTGGTTTCTTTACAATACAGCATGACAATTGCTAAAATGAAAGACAAGTATACTATTCTTAAGATATTTCTAAGAACCTGATGATGATGATGATGATGATGAAACTCTCTTGTGATATCTAGGTAAAGGGTTAGGGCACTTAAGTTTTCTTGGACACTAGTCAAAGCATGGAGGTCCCATATGTGCATTACAAATTCCCTCCTTAACAGCTGGACAGCATTACGAGCAGGTTCTATAAGACCACAGGTGGGTGAGTTAGTGTAGTTGGTAGGGAGCTACACTGATGTCATGAGCGTGATCAGGTGAGGAGTTGGATGTCTCCATTCATCATTAGCCAACAGATGAACTAATTGGCACTTGTTCCTCCATACATTCAAGCCTCTACAAAGCTGCAGAGTGCAGAGGAAGTGTTATTTCTCTTCTACCCTAGACAGTAAGATTGCGGTCATTTTTATATGGCAAAGTTATATAGAATGTCTTGCTGAAATTGATGAACTGTGGTCAGTGCTGTAAACCAGAAGGTCCAGAAACCTGGACATCCATGGCATGCAGAAAGCATGTCTGCACTCTCCCATGGACACTACGAGTTTCCCTGAAATTAAGACCTACCCCTAAAATAAGCCCTAGCACGATTTTTCAGGTTGCTTTTAATATAAGACCTACACCTAAAATAAGCGGTAGTTAAGATCATCAGTTAGAATGAGAGACGTGTTGCCAAATGGTCCATCGGAGTACTGATGCCACTGGTGCACACTTGATAATGAACGCATGTGGTTCATAATTCAAAACATCACTCGTGTGAAATAAAGCAGCAGAATTTGGCGTCAGCAATTTCTCGGTCGCATTTGTGTGTGCCATAGTTCTTAAGTCTCATAAGTTCTGTTACCACACCTGTCTTGTAAGTCTTCAATTAACGCCTCATTTAATGGTAGACTTAAGGGAATATAGAGGAGCGGCTGGCCAAGTGGCTAAAATGCCGGATTCTCCTTCGGGAGACCCGGGTGCGATCCCTCGGTAAGGTGTGGGATTTTTTTCTGTCGGGGGAAAAAAGAAAATCTTAACCTGCACAGTTCGCGGCGACTGCACTAGCCAGGCGGCCTTAATTCCTCAGGCTCAAAGACCCCTCTACCATACACCGCAAGGTACTATATTGGCAGTAAATGACAGTTTAAAAGGGAATATTTTTACACCCAAACAAGATGAATGCAAAAAAGAAAGAGCTATTCCATCAATTACAAGAAAGGAATCAAAGACTCCCGGGGCAAGAATCTGACGGCTTTCTACAAAGAGAAGAAGCTTGATCTCCGAATGGTCCGAAAATGGTGAGCAAAGTATGATAACCTCAGTCAACAGGTGGAAGAAGGAAATGCAAAGAAGTTAGTTAGTTAGTTATCAGTTGGGGTATCTTCGTTGCACTCCGGACATGTCCATAGGTGCTCAGATCCTCCCCCCAGCATATGCATCAGCGTCCGGTGGCTAATAGTGCCAGTTCTGTGTTGGTTGACAAGGCGCTTTGTTTTCCCGATGTACCTCTCGCGTCTGGCTGTGCCGATTCTTACTCCCAGGTCTTTCATCCTGGAAAGCGACGTGGAATCACTGGCGTCAAAATCCTCTGTTCTCGCCATATCTTTAAGGGCGTTAATAACATCCGCACGATCCATGGGCTGGCCATCTACAGGGGGTGCAGAGCCAGCCAATTTATCAGCTCGTTCATTTCCCTCGACTCCCGCATGTCCCGGGACGAAGATGAAGGTGACTTTGCAGACAACAGACTTCCGCAGCGACTCAGTCCACTGTCTACGTACAGATCCAGCTTCGACCTTCTGAATCATGCTCATTGAATCACTTAGTACACACACGTTGGTATAATGCTGTGATTCCAGCCATATGAAAGCCTGGTTTCCTTCGGCGTTTTGCTAAGAAGATTGAAAACACTGTTCGAGCTGGAAGGTTCTGAAGTTATGACACGTACACTTGCAATTAAGTAATTTGTTGATGGAATCGACTTTTCTAAATACCAACTCTCCAGCATGCTTGCCATGGATGAAAGTGCTGTGTTTATGGGCCTAGGATCTCAAACAACATTTGATCAAACAGGTGCCTCATCAATCTATATTTCGTCCACTGGTTACGAAAGTGCACGTGTTACCTGTATTTTGGCAGTTTATCTGGATCGAAGAAAAGCCCTACCTCTAATCATCACTAAGGGCAAGAAAGATAAGATTCAATGTGTTTCAGGCATTTATGTTCTTGAAACCAAAAAAGTTTGGTGCACACAAGCAGTTAAGGAAGTGGATCGATTTAATGCTGCCTCTTGTTTTGCGTGCTAGTCCGGGATTCAGTCAGAACTCACCGCACTAAAGACATGAAGAACTTTCTTGCAGAGAGAAGAATAGATCAAATAATGATTCCCGCAGGAATGACTTCTTATCTCTAGACTTCATATTGCAAAATACAAGCCATTCAAGGACCATTTGTGCATAGAAACCAAATACTACCTTGAAAATTAAATGGAGAGATATCAGGTGGAAACTGTGAAGCACAGTTTGCAGGAGGTTGTGACTTGGGTGAAGAATTCATGGGAAAAAATCATGACAGCAGTGTTACTAATGCACTACGAGCAGGCTACATGGTCAAGAAAGCTTTATTGCTGGACATGAGATTGGGGTGAATTGTTCAACAGAAAATGGATTTGCAAGAAATTTGGGCCGGAAATCTGGATTTGAAGAGTTATGACGATTTTCTAGAAGATGATGGCATGGTTATATTTGAATAGATGTAGAATTTTTACATAAATAAATGTAGATTTTTGTACCTAAACAACAAAAAAATGAGGCATCCCCAAAAATAAGCCCTAGTGCATTTTTTAAAGCAAAGATTAATATAAGACCCGGTCTTCTTCTTCTGCGGTCATCCGGAGGTTTTTTTCGGACGTGATTGCGTTGTGCCTGTTTACAGCAGAGCTGCGTTCTTGCGCCGTTAGGCCGACACATCCGACTTCTGCGGGCATTTGTTGACCGGGTTAACCTTCCCGGAGACCCTGTCTTATTTTTGGAGAAAGACTATTATCTTGAAAACCTTCTGTATCAAACAAAAGTAAACCAAACCCGAGAGAGACTAAACAAAATGGACTCACTCATAGTAAGCATTTGAGCCATGCTGGTCGCAGAAATGACAGAAGAAATGATCCTTGCGCAAATGCCGGAGCAGATCATCTTTGTCGTTGTACCTGGTGTCACAAAACTCACACAGCGGATGACCCTTGTACGACTTGTCATCCTCATCCCCTACTCGACGGTGGATAGCTAGATACTTGCGGTTGTAGAACTTGCGCTCAAATGGAAATATCTGATGATCAGAGAAACATTTTGTCAAAATATGTTCAATAATAACAATACAGGAACTACTCAGACAATTAAAATAATCAGGTGACTGATGGAGGACAATCACGCTCATGTACATCAACATGAACAAACAACTCTGCTGCACATAAAATCATATCCTAAATTTATTTTATTTGCAACCTGCAGTCCCACGCTTGGCAATCGCTGTCTCAGAAACTGTGTGTTGTGTTCCCAAAAGTGGGCCCTTACAGCCAACACAGTGGTGCTGCAGGTTTTTCAAGGATGTGACTGCAGCTCGAACCCCAAGTCAGTATGAGCAGGCAATTGGGGGCTTTAATAACGTAGACTGACGAAGGTCTCGAGAAAGGTCCTGGTCTCTCTCTGCGAGTTTGGACCTGCAGTCAGTAAGCGTGTTGCATTTATAGGTCAAATTCTTGGATTATCACAAGACGAGCTACTGCAAAATCATTTGTCAAGAATGTTTTCATAAACCAAGAGGGAAATTCAGAGACATGCAGATGATCAGATACTGTGGTAGTTCTGATCATAAATGATGCCGACTAGCAATCCAGCTATTACATTAAAACTGACAGGAATTGATGGAAGGATACCACTGAGAATCAACCCTGTTGTTTAATTTGAATCTACACAGGAAAACTCACCCAGTCTGATTGACAGAATTATAGCTTTTTTTGTCGTCAAATGGGTGTGTAATGGTGCATGGCTACTGTTGGTGGAGTGATGTATGATTAATTCCAATAAAGAACGAGACTAGCCTATTAAATGAAGAATCAGTGGTGTGTAAGAAAATCTTTCTTCACATGCAAGTGTCACAAAACTAGAGGAAGGATCCTGACTGCCCCAGAAATGTTACATTAACCCTTTGAGCCCTGCCAGTACCCAAGGGTAAATATCCTATAATCTGGGGTTCCCGGGTCACTACCCGGTTTTTCGCATATAATTATTTCAATCTGAAAAAGACATTATTTCTGGGAAAAAATCATTGGTGAACAACAACAAGAAACATAGGAAGGATTATAAATGAGTTTAAAATATCATATTTATGCAATTTTGGGGAAAAGTGTAAATTTTTCCAAAAATTCACGGTCCTCAACAGGGTCTGAACTCAGGACCTCCAGCACTCAAGGCGGACACCATATCTCGAGACCATTCAGCCCCCTATCTTTTTATTAGTGTCTGTAATGTATATATCTATTAAGAGAGGTGTTAGGCAGGGATGTGTAATGTCTCCAGATCTTTTCTCCCTATACAGTGAAAATATTTTCAGAAATGTAGAAGACCTAAATGGAATCAGCATTGGAGGACGAAACATAAATAACATTAGATATGCAGATGATACAGTATTGATTGCAGACAATGCACAGGATCTGCAACAATTAGTAGACGCTGTTGTTGTACACAGTGAGCAGCTGGGGTTGGAATTAAATTGTAGGAAGACACAGGTTATGGTCGTCACTAGGAAGAACGAAGCACCACAATGTAATATACAAGTAAATGGGAATATTCTTCAACAAGTGAATCGGTTCAATTATCTCGGAACAGTCATAACATCTGATGGCAGATGCATTGAAGAGATTAGAACAAGAATCGCCATTGCGAAAGTAGCCTTTAGCAAGATGAAAAACATTCTGACCAATAAAATGATGTCAATTGAAACGAGAAAAAGAGTGTTGAGGGGATACATAGAGCCTGTTCTTTTGTATCGATGTGAAACTTGGACAATGTGCAGTCAAGCTGAAAAACATCTGATGGCTGCAGAAATGTGGTTTCTGAGGAAAATGCAAAGAATACCATGGACAGATAGAAAAACCAATGACCAAGTACTACAAGAGACAAATGAAAATCGTAGATTGATTAGAGAAATTAGACGTAGACAGTCAAAATTTTTTGGACATGTTATGAGAAGAAATGGACTGGAGAACTTAGTGACAGCTGGCAAGATCGAAGGGAACAGACCAAGAGGAAGACCGAGAGGAAAATACCTGGATGGCTTGGCCACATGGCATGGACGAGACAGGAACACTGAGCTGATCCACGACTCTGGTGATCGAGTGAAATGGCAAATCATGACCGCCCACGCTTTCCGGCATGGCACATGATTGATTGATTGAATGTATATATTGAATTGTTTGTATCCCTTCCATCCACAAATCCATACTGTTCTTCACCAATTTCCATTTTCACAGCTTATTTTGGCCAAAAACTCCATCAACTATTGAAAACTTTTTGAATCTTCAGCAGGAGAGTGACCTGAAACATGTTAGCCATGTCTAGATGTAAACTTGACACTTATTGGTCGGCTGGTTGCCGATTAACAGTGAGATGTAAACAGAAAACATATGGAAGCCAGTATACCTGGCTCGTAGGGCTCTCTGATACACAGTAATGTCAAGCCGGTATACCGGTGCATTGGGTTGAAAGGGTTAAATGCATTGTAGCAAAGTGTCTTGCATCCTTGAGGTGGAAAGTCTAACCAGGCCATACGGTCGCCAGATGCATGTCAAAGGTTGTCCAGCTTCACAGGGAAATAAGGAAAGGCACTGCTCTACATGTCTTTCTGAGGTTGCTGTGTTGCTAGGAACACACAGCTCTTTATGAAAACTCATGCAAAAGTCACCAATGTCTTTATGGAAATAAACAACACCAGTCACTGTGTAGAGACTAGGTAGACTGGATGACATAAAGTGAATGGAACCATTAAAGCCGGGAAGGTTAACCTGGTCAACAAATGCCCGCAGAAGTCGGATGTGTCTGCCTAACGGCGCAAGAACGCAGCTTTGCTGTAAACAGGCACAACACAATCACATCCGGAAAAAAAACTCTGGATGAACGCAGAAGAAGAAGAAGAACCATTAAAGTACAAAAGCACATCTATTATAAATATGATTGTAGATTCCACATAACTGTCAAGGGAAAAATATTCTGAAGACTACCTACAAGTGAAGACCAGTAAAAGATGAAAACAATCTGTTTAAAGATGTTGGTCTGTGTTGATGCAATGTTTGAGAGAACAAGTCTGTTAGTATCTGCACCATGTGACACTGCTGAGGGAGAATGAGATCAGTCAGTTTACCCGAAGGGCTATGATGATGACTCTGTATTCACCATTATTAGGACCAGAGCATCTCTGGATGACTATTTAACTGTTATATATCAGATGAATCTCAAAATACCTTGGGGAAAATACAACTATCTTAATCAAATAGATAAAGACTACAATAAGAATATCCATCAATGAAGTAACAATATGAATACCTTGAGGTTAGAAACACACAAGTCACAGGCAAACAGTTCATGCTCCCGCCTCATGTGTGTCTGCAGCTGGGCAAATGTGCGGTCAGGATGCGCGGTTCTGACAAGACTGCATCTTGCAACGAAACTCCAACAGATCCAGAAAGCTATCTTCAACATCTTTATCTTCAAAGAATATTTTGTATTTGCGGTTTGGTATGCAGTCCCGCAGGCTGATGTCCTTGAACAGAGACTTCTTGTTCACAAAAGCAACCTGAGAAACAAAAGAACAATTTGTAATGCTCAACAGTTCAAGTGAGTGTAAATGTGCAGCAGGTCTTTTTATGGCTATATGAGTGGTTCAAAACCAAGCTGTGCTATGCTTCCACTAACCACATCAGGTTTTAGATATCTAGACTTTGAGAGAGTTGAACCAGACTGGTGATGAGGAAGGGAACCAACCACTCCATCTTATTATCTAGTACATGTACAAGATGAATACCTTTTCAGCAATTGCACGTCTCTACCTTCTTATTGTCACTGGTGACATGTTGAATTTAATTAAAACAAACACATTCTTAGACTTAAGACATTGGTACAATGGACAGGCAAGTTCCCAACAAGAGTGGTAGTGACAGATGTTTACAACAGACTCACCGTCTGTGTTGGCGTTGACAAATGGGGTTGTATTCCCTAGCATAGTTTAAAGGTGAAATGAATAACTGCCGGTGCATTCTGAAGCAAACTCGGCTAACACTTTTAACTCAACATGTTTCAGCAAGAGGATCCCTATGTATATAACATTTTATTTTGTATGTAAGTTGTTTAGACATATGTCTACATTTGATAATTAAATTCACTTTTAGTGGTTTTTCTACCGACTGGCATAGCCCTGGGGTTGGTAACTTCATAGAATGAGTATGAGAGATTTCTCAGGGTCATGACCTAGGGTTGGCCACTTCATGGAATGAGTCTGAGAGATTTCTCAGGGTCACGATCTAGATTGGCAACCTCACAGACCTGTTATGAGGGATATATTGGTCCGTGATGGTGTCAGTGTGATGGTTTCAGTGTGATGCTTATACTACCCCAGCATTTAGTGGCTCTTTGTGGTTTACTAGCACAAATGTTGGTTTAGTAGTTTGCCATTACTTTTTTTTTTTTTCAAACATCAAAATCAACATATTGCATGCAGCTGATTAACAATCATCAACTTGGCAAATTTGGAGAATTATGATTATATCAGTGCTATATTTCACCAGTAATCATGTAGTCGTTAGTTCCACTTTTCACATGGGGCAGTGAGGAGCATTTTGTGTGATATTCACTGGCACAGGAATGCAGCATAATAGGGTGACCCTTTGCCATCCCCGGGAAGGTTAACCCGGTCAACAAATGCCCGCAGAAGTCGGATGTGTCGGCCTAACGGCGCAAGAACGCAGCTCTGCTGTAAACAGGCACAACGCAATCATGTCCGGAAAAAAAACTCCGGATGAACGAAGAAGACCCTTTGCCATGAAGTTGGAACTGCGTCTGATTGACTAACATTTGAAATGCCTGGGAGATAGAGGAGTCTGTTTCTACCGTGGGCATCCACATGGAATGACCTCCAGGAATGGTGTCAACAGAAAGTCTGTCAACTGTTATACAAACCAGGGTTCTAGTAAATAAGCATTCACAGACCAAATGACTGTTACCTGAAACATGTTAAGTGCCAATTCTTGTTTCCAGTTATGGCGGTTAGATTAATTATGCAACTGACTTTTGCTGTACATCCTTTACTGGTGTTCACACATAATTAATTCACCAAAAATGCAAAGTATCCACACGTGGGAGCACGTGTACACCACGGAGGAGCAAATGGATCACCATGGTCTGGCAAGAATGCGACAGCGTGGAGTGACGAGGGGATCTGGCCGATACTCGGTGCTCAGAGGAAAGGCGAGACGCACATATAATCAGATTGCTACTGGTACTATTGGGGTTGGAACTCTTCGCTGGCTTCTGAGAATGGGGACGGAGCGCTTATGGGAATGCCACGAATGCTGTGATGTTGGTTCCTAAATCAATCAATCAATCATTACAAGTGATTTAAGATACATGCACTGCTGGATTTCATTTTTTCCATCATTAAACAAAATGTTATAGTCTGAAGCCATGAGAAGTATTTGTGTCAGTACATATTCAGGCATACTGGCATTTCCTTCTTAAAAAGGCAATCAACTGCAGTGAGACTAACGACTAACCCTTGCCCTAGCTTCTGTAGGAAGATTGTCTTTCGTACTCTTTAATAAAAGCAATGTGAAGAATGGATTGCAGTCCAGAGTCCAGAGTACATTTTAAGCTGTGCTATTCTGTACACATTTGTAATCATTTTCAGTTCAAAGTGAAAATGAAACCACAATGCCAAAGTTTATAGATGTGGATCCGAAAGTGGAGTAAAGTAAAACTGACAACTACATGCAGGCAAATACCTGCCAAACAGGTTACTTGTTGATACAGTGGCACCGACTACCATGTATCAGTTGATTCACACTGAACGATTCTTGAGAACTAATGACAACAGACTTATACATTCTTGTGCATGGTTCAAAGAACTGATAAATACTGTAGTCCTTAAAAGTGAAAAGAACTGAAACTAAACATAAGTTACAGTCATGACCATGAGGGAAACAAACAATGGGCGCAGTGACACGAGCTGGAAGATTCAGCTATCTAGGGTCAATGACGACAACAGAAGGAAATAGCAATAGAGATAATCCAAGGCAACAAATCGAGAGATGAATATTCTTTGTTAGATATTGCAGTCCAGGGAAGTCAGAACATGAGACTTACGATATTAAATGCTACTTATATGCTTTAGAAATATGGACATTAAATGAGTGTGGAAGAAACTGCAGGCCACACAGATGTGGTTTGTAGAATGCTAAGAACCCAATTTCTTGGTTCAGAAGGTCAATATCCAGGGGTAGGAAATACCAGGGTGTCAAGGGTAGAAAAGGTCTGAAATTTTTACCTGGCACCTAAATTTTCAAATTCAGTTCTAAAAATATTTTTTGTTAAATATTTTGTGTCCCCTATTAGACATGTTTGTTACTTGTTTTTAAAATAAGTACTGTATATGTTTTGTTGTTTGTGTGTTTTCTATTCCTGTGTATTGTGAAATCAGAATAATAAATGTGCATTATACATGTTTGCACCATTGTAAACCCATATGTCAGTATCTTACTTGATCGACATGCTGATCGAGATCTGATGGTGAGGGGCTAATCTAAATATTCATTTTATCAAGGAGGCAAGGTTAAGGAGACATTACATGTCTTTCTATTGTGCCACTGGTACATATGCTGGCTACTAGAGAGCTCTAGAGACGTGAATAATTAATTGTTCTCACTGAGATATCTTTGGCTGGGCCTCCAATAAAGGAGATTTAATAGTTTATTTTAAAGTATGTAGCTTTATCTGAGATTGATTTGTGTTTTTCTTAGCCGATGTTAAAAAAACATATGCTGGCTGCTGAATCATGTTTAGATTTTTCTATCCCTGCAGGGTGCCTGGGTGCCATGACATATGGACATTCTGACTTAGCGCCTGAATGTTCAAATTCAGTTCTTAAAAATAATAGCCCATATTTGCAAGTTTCCCCCATATTTGTATAGACCAATTGTCACGCAAGGCGTGGTGTTGTCAATATTACACGGGCCAGCTTTAATTGACGAGATATTTCCTGGCACTCACATTAAGCCGGGCTGACCTGGGTGCCCACTAACTTTAACAAATGCGACTCAATGCATATTTGAACCTATGATCACTAAGCCACAGGCAAACATGAAAAATAGATACATGTGGCTTATGTGTATATCTTTTTTTTTGGTTTTGTTTCGTCTCTAGCACCCTATTCTCATTCCATGTCAGTTCCTAGTTTTTGTGATGACTGAACTACTGAGATCTCAGAAAGTATTCTTGTGTTTTACCTGTTTATTTTTTGTTTGTTGTTTTTTTTTTCCCACTGATAAAGATTAGTCTAAATGTTTGCCAGTATCTGTGTTTTTCCTTCTGTTAAGCTTCCTAGACACATTTCGCATTCTTATTCAGGCTCCAGTATCTGCTTGCGGCAATGAACCTGTTCTTGATAAAAATAGCAGCAAAGGAAATGTACTGCTGCCTTTATTACTGGCTATATTTTATTCTTTTTTCACTCCCAAATAATTGCATACATTTATTATAACACTGATGACTGGGTAGACAACGTAAAATTGCAAAAACTATCGCAGCATTTCCCTCCTCAGCATTACAGGCAAGATTTTCGCTCGAGTAATCCTGAAAAGATTACACATTCTTGCTGAAAAAATTAACCCCGAATCACAGTGCAGATTTAGACCCAACAGATCCACCATCAATATGATTTTTTCACTCAGGCAGCTCCAAAAGAAGTGCAGAGAACACTGGTGGCCATTACATATTGCCTTCATCGATCTCACAAAGGCATTTGACCTCATGAGCAGAGATGGCCTTTTTTAAGATCCTTGAGAAGATAGGATATCCACCCACCCTGCTAAGCCTCATCAAATCATTTCATGAAAAATGCAGGGGACCATTTTATTTGATTGCTCAACATCCCAGTCATAGAGCATTAGCAGTGGAGTAAAGCAGGGCTGTGTGCTTGCTTCTACACTTTTTGGTGTCTTCTTCGTCATTCTCTTAAGGCAGGCATTTGCGACTGCCATTGAAGGCATATACCTCCATACAAGATCTGATGGCAAACTTTTTAACCCGTCAAGACTTAAGGCAAAGACCAAAATAAAATCAAGATGCATGAGAGAACTACTTGTTGCAGACAATGCAGCACTGACTACTCATGCAGCAGAAGATCTGCAACAGCTCATAGATCGTTTTGCAGCCGCCTGCAAAGACTTTTGGCTCACAATCAGCCTAGATAAAACACAGGTGATGGAACAAGATGTGTAACAGAGCGTACAAATGTTCAAGTATATAAAGCTTGTGCTGTTAGCACACTACTCTATGGGTCTGAATCCTGGACTTTGTACTCATGACAGGAAAGAAAATTGAATTCCTTCCATATGAGATGTCTCAGACGCATCCTGGGCATATCATGGAAAGACCACATAACAAACAAACACGTGCTTGAAAGAGCAGATATTACCAGTGCACTCCCTCCTCAAGCAGAGACGCCTCCGGTGACTGGGCCACATATCTCGAATAGAGGATGAACTTATTCCCAAAGATCTCCTATACAGAGAACTATCTACAGGGAAGAGGCCAACCGGAGGACCCCAAATGTGATATAGGGATGTGTGTAAACAAGATATGAAAATCCTTGGCATAGATCCAGACATGTGGGAAAGAGTTGCAACAGACAGATGTTCCTGGAGAAGAGATTACGAAACGGACTGGCGCTCTTTGAGCACAATCTAATCCAAACTGAGGATAGGAGGCACAGGCATAAGATGAAGTCACTGCGGGACCAGCCTCTGTCTTACAGATGCGGAAACTGTGACAGGGATTGTCACTCTTGCATTGGACTATACAGTCACCAGCGGTGCTGTCAGGTGCCTCCCCAGGGGACTGAAAGAGGCCTACTACTACAGCATCATTGCATTTTATTCTTTTTTCGCTCCCAAATAATTGCATATATTTATTATAACACTGATGACAGGGTAGACAGGGTAAAATTGTTGTTTACACTTCTTCTTCTGCATTCATCTGGAGTTGTTGTTTTTTTTTGGGCGTGATTGCGTTGTGCCTGTTAACAGCAGAGCTGCGTTCTTGCGCCGTTAGGCCAACACATCCGACTTTTGCGGGCATTTGTTGACCAGGTTAACCTTCCCGGGTTGTGTACACTATTTCAATATTTTTTTTTCTTCAGATTTTTGTTATTTTAGTGTCACTTGTCCTTGTTTAATTTATGGTTAATTTGTACTACTTCCTTTTCTTGTATACTTTCCAATATATACTTCATTGTCATTATAGACATACTATTCATTTACTAACAGAATCATTTCATATTCCATAATTGCACTTTTTCCATGCATATTTTCACTTTTCTTGTTTCCATTCAATATGTCCTCAAGTTATCCATATCATGTTTCATTCGCAGCATGTTGTACTTTTATCTGTATTTTCTAAAGTATATTTTTATTATATATATGTATATATTGTTATATTGTTTGCATTACATTATCATTCCGATCCCCCATTCTCTTGTCATTACTATTGTTGTATCTTCTTCTTCTTCATTCATCCAGAGTTTTTTTCTCAGACATGATTGTGTTGTGCCTGTTTACAGCAGAGCTGCGTTCTTGCGCCATTAGGCCGACACATCCAACTTCTGCGGGCATTTGTTGACCGGGTTAACCTTCCCAGGGGTTTCGTTGACTCTCACTGTTGTGTTGTTATTCCCCCATCCCAGCTGCCCCATTTAGAACAGCCGAAGACATAATGGTCAGCCCTCAAGGGAAGGCAGACCATGGGCATTCCCCGCCATCCAAGGAGGCTTCCATAATCGCAGAGCCGACACATAGTGCTCTGGTACTGGACTCACCCAAGGAATCGTCACGTCCTGCACATGACTGCTTAGCCTCACTTCCGTATATTGGGCCTTCCGTTCACCATAGGCTGTTCTTCCGGAAGCCAGAAGAATGCAGTCTGCAGATAACATCCACACAGTGAGCTTTTGATTCGGACTTTCCACGTAATGGATTTGCTATGCAAGCAATATTCCATTTTGTGCCACTAGGACACTTTTTCCACCTTTAATTATGCCCACATAGTGAGCTTTCGATTCGGACTTTCCATATAATGGATTTGTTATCCAAGCAATATTCCATTTCATGCCACTGGGACATTTTTTTTGTCTTTAATGACGCCCACACAATGAGCTTTTGATTTGGACTTTCCAAGTAATGGATTTGCTAGCCAAGCAATATTCCATTCATGCCTCTGGGACGCTTTTGTTACCGACATAACTGTGGTATGAAGTGTGGCAGTCTTCTTCTTCTGCGTTCGTCAGGAGTTTTTTTCCGGACGTGATTGCGTTGTGCCTGTTTACAGCAGAGCTGCGTTCTTGCGCCGTTAGGCCGACACATCCGACTTCTGCTGGCATTTGTTGACCGGGTTAACCTTCCCGGGGGTTTCTTAGGACGTTTGACTCTCACTGTTGTGTTATCCCCCATCCCAGCTGGCCCATATAGAACAGCCAAAGACATCCTGGTCAACCCTCAAGGGAAGGCAGGAGCAGACCATGGGCATTCCCCGCCATCCAAGGAGGCTTCCATACTTGCAGAGCCATCACACAGCGCTCTGGTACTGGGCTCACCCAAGGAATCGTCACGTCCTGCACAAGGCTGCTTAGCCTCACTTCCGTATATTGGGCCTTCCGTTCACCATAGGCTGTTCCTCCGGAAACCAGAAGAATGCAGTCTGCAGATGACATCCACACAGTGAGCTTTCGATTAAGACTTTCAACATAATGGATTTGCTATCCAAGCAATATTCCATTTCGTGCCACTAGGACACTTTTTCCACCTTTTTAGAAGCCCACACAGTGAGCTTTCGATTCGGACTTTTCACGTAATGGATTTGCTATCCAAGCAATATTCCATTTCATGTCACAAGGACACTTTTTCCACCTTTTACGAAGCCCACACAGTGAGCTTTTGATTCGGACTTTCCACGTAATGGATTTGCTATACAAGCAATATTCCATTTCGTGTCACTAGGACACTTTTCCCACCTTTTACGAAGCCCACACAGTGAGCTTTTGATTCGGACTTTCCACGTAATGGATTTGCTATCCAAGCAATATTCCATTTCATGCCTCTGGGACGCTTTTGTAACCGACATACCTGTGGTATGAAGTGTGGCAGTCTAAATACATCTTCATGCACCTTTAGATGTCAACCTGAATGTAGTTAAAGTAAGCTGTAGTCAACTTGAGCTTGTTGATATCTCCATAGAGCTTGTTGATATCTCCATAGAGCTTGTCCTCAAATGAAGCAGGCGTGGGCCAAAATATCTTTCTCTGTTCTGCATATATTGGGCACTCCTGCAGCAAATGTTTAGCTGTCATTTTACCAGTTCCACAATTACATTCATCGGTATTTCCTATCTTTAGTTTATTGAACAAGTGGTGTTTCAGCCTGTTATGTCCTGTGCGGAGTCTCATGATTGCTACTTGTTCTCTTCGGTCGAGTTTGTAATATGCATCATCCTTCTGGTGGCCTATATGCTCTGATTCCCATTTGGTTCTTCTTCTTCTTCTTCTGCGTACATCCAGATTTTTTTTTGGGATGTGACTGCGTTGTGCCTGTTTACAGCAGAGCTGCATTCTTGCGCCGTTAGGCCGACACATCCAACTTCTGCGAGCATTTGTTGACCGGGTTAACCTTCCCGGGGGTTTCTTAGGACGTTTGAATCTCACTGTTGTGGTGTTATCCCATCCTAGCTGGCCCATATAGAACAGCCAAAGACATCCTGGTCAACCCTCAAGGGAAGGCAGGGGCAGACCATGGGCATTCCCCGCCATCCAAGGAGGCTTCCATACTTGCAGAGCCATCACACAGCGCTCTGGTACTGGGCTCACCCAAGGAATCGTCACGTCCTGCACATGGCTGCTTAGCCTAACTTCCGTATATTGGGCCTTCCGTTCACCATAGGCTGTTCCTCGGGAAACCAGAAGAATGCAGTCTGCAGATGACATCCACACAGTGAGCTTTCGATTAAGACTTTCCACATAATGGATTTGCTATCCAAGCAATATTCCATTTCGTGCCACTAGGACACTTTTTCCACCTTTTATGAAGCCCACACAGTTGAGCTTTTGATTCGGACTTT
The DNA here is from genome assembly GCA_014155875.1 of Cepaea nemoralis. Taxonomy (NCBI): domain Eukaryota; kingdom Metazoa; phylum Mollusca; class Gastropoda; order Stylommatophora; family Helicidae; genus Cepaea; species Cepaea nemoralis. The sequence goes on from JACEFZ010025679.1 coordinate 139,252, forward strand.
TCACATAATGGATTTGCTATCCAAGCAATATTCCATTTCGTGTCACTAGGACACTTTCTCCACCATTTACGAAGCCCACACAGTGAGCTTTTGATTCGGACTTTCCACATAATGGATGTGCTATCCAAGCAATATTCCATTTCATGCCTCTGGGACGCTTTTGTAACCGACATACCTGTGGTATGAAGTGTGGCAGTCTAAATACATCTTCATGCACCTTTAGATGTCAACCTGAATGTAGTTAAAGTAAGCTGTAGTCAACTTGAGCTTGTTGATATCTCCACAGAGCTTGTCCTCAAATGAAGCAGGCGTGGGCCAAAATATCTTTCTCTGTTCTGCATATATTGGGCACTCCTGCAGCAAATGTTTAGCTGTCATTTTACCAGTTCCACAATTACATTCATCGGTATCTCCTATCTTTAGTTTATTGAACAAGTGGTGTTTCAGCCTGTTATGTCCTGTGCGGAGTCTGAAGATTGCTACTTGTTCTCTTCGGTCGAGTTTGTAATATGCATCATCCTTCTGGTGGCCTGGATGCTCTGATTCCCATTTGGTTCTATAAGTGCTTTTTATAAACCTTTTTGCCTCATTATAGGTTATGTCTATGTCAGGCTGTGGTAATCGTCCACCCTCTTTTGCTAGTCTGTCAGCCTCTTCATTTCCAGGTATACTGCAATATGATGGGATCCACCGTATTACAACTTTTTTGGATTTCTGGCATAGACCATGGAGTGCTGCTCTTAGGTCAGCTAGTTCTGTGCTGTTTTTGTTCTTCAGTATTGAGACAGCTGACTTTGCATCAGTGAAGATAGCTATTTGCTTCTCTTTATTTTCCTCCATCAAGAGCATTTCTGCTGCAGTTTTCAAAGCCTCTACCAATGCTTTGAAGTTACTTGACAATTTTCCAGTTGCCACTGACTTTTTTTTTCCACTCCATATTTTAAATTAAGGAGAATTCCTCCTCCTCCATTTTCTATTGGATTTTTAGGCTGATCCATCTGCATATGCATGGGTCCAATTGCTACTTGGGTAATGTTCTTTTATGTAGTTTAGAGCAATTTTTCTTCTTTCTGAGTGTTCTTTTTCTCAATACCAGGAATGTTTTCTATCATCTCAGGCAGTTGCTGCTGTCTCCAAGCTGGGAACTTGTGTGCACTGTAAATGGGTTTGACTGTTGATATGCTAAATAAAGGATCTGCCCTAATCTTTCGTTTTGCAGTTTCTACAAAGTCGCTACGCTTCAGTCTTCCCTTTCCAAAACCATTGAACCTGTTATACATAGGGTGGTCTGTCAATCTTCTAAATTTTTCTGCTTGTTGCTGGGCTCTGCTATCTCTTCTATCCTGCATTGCTTGTAGACAAGTGATCTTTTCTAGTTCATTAGTTGGCGCAGTCTTCAGGCTTCCAGTTATGATTTGCATTCCTTGATTTTGGACTCATTTTGTTGAAGTTTGACTTAGCTGCTGTTGCCCAAGCTGAGATGTCATATTCCAGTACTGGCCTTACCCATCCAGTATATAACTTCTTGAGAACTTTCTCATCTACTCCCCACGTTGTACCAGCAAGCTTTTTCATGATTGTCATTCTTTGCCTTGCTCTTGTTCGATTTTTCTCAACCTGTGTCTTCCATGTCAGGCGACGATCAAAGGTGACTCCTAGATAGTTTGGATTTTATTCATAGCCCCAATAATTTTCCATTA
>JACEFZ010025680.1:0-46781 GCA_014155875.1 Cepaea nemoralis
AAATAAAGTAACATAAAGAATGTCCTTCCCCACACCACCCTTATTTCTAATAAAACCGTTTCTAATCACCTGAATGACTGTAATAACTTCGTAGATAAAAAGATGAGTTACAATATTATGCATTTTTTTTATGAAAACTTTAAAAATCCCTTTAAAAAGTGTATCATTATTTATTATAACTCATATGCCGGTACATAATTAATAAGAGTTTTAAATCTTTAAAAACGTGCAACAATAACTATAAGTTACACAGCAATGTTTTAAAAGTTATCCCCTTGAAATAATTTTTAAGAGTTAACCCCCCTCGCTGTATTAAATTCAATGAAAAATGAAAAATTAAATAATATTGTAAGCGCCGATTTCACCCAAAAAAAATATCACGTTGGCTGCGGTGGAATGAAAGGAAATTTGTAGAAAATTTCATCTCAATCGGATGGACCTTTCGCGAACGAAAAGGAATCATACACCCCACACACATCCTTTTTTAAAAAAATACATTATATATTATTATTATATATATTATATATATATATATTAATTATATATATTAAATAATATATATATATATATATATATATATTTTTCATACCCTTTACAGGACATCATGTCAACCCGCATCTTTCGGCTATTTGATTTTTTGGGCATATTACGCTCAGTATTTCCCATTGCTTTCTGAGCGGCCGGTTCATATACCCCGGTATGAACAGGGAACACACCGTCACACAAACTGATCTTTCCAATACTTCAGTATTTGTGATTTTGTCTTGCCACTTAATACCAAGTATTGTTCGCAGACACCGCATATGAAAGCTGTTTAAACGTTTCTCTTGGCGTGAGTAAGTTGTCCAGGTTTCACTGCCATAAAGAAGAGTACTAAGGACACAGGCATGGTAGACAAGGACTTTTGTTTTGGCAGTAAGCTTCTTGTTCTCCCAGACTCTTTTTGCTAACATGTTCATTATTGTTGCTTCTTTACCAATCTTGATGTTGATTTCCTGATCTAGGGATAATTTGCTATTTACCTCTGATCCTAGATGTGTAAAATGGTCTACTCTCTCTCCAGTTCGGCGACGTCAATAAAGATTGATGGCACTCCACTTGCACCTTGTGACATAATCTGTGTCTTCTTTTTGTTAATTGTTAAACCAAATTCAGAACAAGCATTGGAGAATGCAGATAGTAGATGTTGTAATTCTTCCTCAGAGTGGGTCGTAATTGCAGCATCATCCGCAAAAAGAAACTCTCTGATTAGTACCCTCGAAAGTGTGGTCTTGGCCTTCAATCTCTGAGCATTATAGATGCCGCCATCTGAGCGTGATTGCTTGTATATAAAGGCATCATGATCACGAATGAGCCGGTCTCTCTGGCCGAGGGGTTACAACACTTTCTCCGTAATCCCGTTTATCACGCAGTCTCGTAGAGGGCGAGAACTGGGAACGGTTCGACCCCCGCTGGTGACTTGCGGGATAACTGAGCCGGCCGCTCAGAAAGCAATGGCAAACTACTGAGCGTAATCTTGCCAAGAAATCATCAGACAGCTGAAAGATGATGCTGTTGACAGCGATGTCCTGTAAAGGATATGTGAATTTTAAAAAAAAAAAGATCACGAAAGGCATATTTCAATAGAACTGAAAAGTATATTCCAAAGAGTGTGGAGTCTAGCACACAACCTTGCTTTACTCCACTCTTGATTTCAAACTCTTCAGAAGTTGCACCATCAAACTTGATTATACAATTCCCTCCTGTGGGCAACGATTCCACCATGGACAGAAGAGTTGGTAGGCAGCCATTCTTCTTTAGTGCCCTGAACAGACCCTCACGACTGACCAAATCAAATGCCTATGTGAGGTCGATGAAGGCAATAAACAGTGGTTAATTGTGTTCCCGGCATTTTTCTTGCATTTGTCGCAATGAGAATATCATATAAGTGTAGACCGGTTCTGTCGGAAGCCGCACTGTGATTCGGAGTAGACTTGATCTCCTAGAACTTGAAGTCTACGCAGAACAATTCTGGCAAATACTTTCCCAACATTACACATAAGTAAAATACCCCTATAGTTGTTACAGTCGCTTCGATCGCCTTTATTCTTGTACAGCGTTATGATGCTTGAATCCTTGAAATCCTGTGGGACTTGTCCTTCTCGCCAGCGTATCTCTATTAGCTGGTGGATCTGTAGAGTGAGTGTGTCTTGCCCAATCCTGATAACCTCTATTTGAATCCCAGCCTTACCTGAAGCCTTGCCAGATGCAAGTTCATTTATAGCATACTTAACGTCTGTTATGGCACGAAGAATGCCAGGTGGTCAAGTGTTGACAGTGCCTCTGTTAGCATTGAGGGAATCATCCGCTAGTTTGGTCTCACTCGAGTAAAGCTCCAAATAGTGCTCTACCCATCTATCCAACTGCTGTTTATCCCTCTCTCCGCCTGCCTAGTTCACTCCAGAGGAAAGGTAGCACAAATACATCTGGAACAAGACAAGCTGCAGAAGCTGCCGGATCAACAAAGTAATGCTCTAACTCTCTTCCTGTCGGAGCTTCGATCCTGGACCAACTGCCAACCAAGGCTTAGGGCATGGTCTGCCCTGCCATGACATGTTGTCTTTAGGTTGCATCTCCTCGCACCAGGATAAGGCTTGTACCCTCCCAATTGCACTCTTCCGCCCGAAGCCGTTGGCAGAATGTGGGTTGTCGGGTTTGGTAAGCGCCGTCCAACGTTCGGTGCCAACATAAAACAGGTAGTACCGTCTATTGTCATACGATAGCTGTGTCATATCTGACGAAGACCTGACAGTAAGATTCGTAATTAATTACATTTAAATGAAGATTGTAATCAAAGAAAACAATGTGGTTGATGTTCCTGCAATTCTGAAGTACGCATAGGAGTGCTTGAAAGGGCACAACGGAGATCATTTACAACATCTAATCTATTACGTCGTTTCGTTCTTATTTCCAACAGAGCTGAAAAGCCTGACTCACAAAGATATGATGACGCAAATGGAAGCAATGCACTGGTTGCTGTTTCTGCCACTTTTGGGTAGGATTCATACATCAAAGGCCAAAGTTCCGTGACCGGTTTCTCATCGAACACATCTCTTGCTCCCGAATAATTATTCAGCTCCATAAATTCATCTTGACAATCATCACAATCTTTTTCAACTAATAATTTGAATGGGTTTCGCACCAAATCAAGTTTCTCAAACATTGCAACATTTGTCATATTGCTCTTTCTTTTGCAGTTTTCCAGCTTGCTCATGAAAGCTCTCAAGGCATCCACCAATTGTTTGATATTTGTATTCCTGCCTTGCATCTGTAGATTGAGTTTATTCAACTCCTCAAAAAAAAATATCAACTAAATTGGCTAGGCATATGATCCATTCTTCATCATCCAGCCAGGCAAAAAAGTCCATCTTACCATGAACTTAAAAAACAATAATTTGAGATCTTCTCTCAGTTCATATTGCCGCGCAGTTACATATCCTCTTGACAGCCATCGAACATTTGTGTGTAAAAGAAGCAAATAGAGGCCAGCATCCATGTCAACGTATATCTGCTTAAAAGGTCGTGAGTTGAGAGCTCCTCCTTTGATAAAGTTCCCTATCTGAACGGTTTGATCCAAAACCTTCCCCTAAGGAGGTGGAAGTGTTTTGGAGGCCAGTTCCTGACGATGGATCATGCAATGAATGCCTTTCACCTTTGAGGCACGTTTCTTCACACTAACTTGAAATCCTGATTTGGTCCCCGACAGAGCTGGTGCTTCATCTGTACAGCCACCACACATAGTATCCCATAAAAGATTGTATTATTCAAGGACAGATGAAACCTTTTCCAGAATATCAGAGTCCATGGCAGTTGTTTCAAGAGGAGAACAGAAAAGAAGTTCTTATTTAAATGATTACTAAATGCACATACCTTGCAAACACCATCAACTGAGAACACGATGCCACATCAGTCTATTCGTCAATTTGAATTGAATAGAGCCCAAATGCTGCAGACCTGATCTGTTGCACAACTTGATCCTTGATGTCACTGGCCATATCGCTAATCCTCCTTTGAACATTATCGTTTGATAGTGAAACCGCTGCAAGATTTTTATCTCTGATTCATTTCCCAATCACAATTTCCACTGTCTTGAGACAACAAGGTTCCATCAAAGTTTCCCTGATTGTCGTGTGTTTCTTTAAAGTGTCGTCCCTGGAGTGAGGGGAATCAACACCCACATTTTATTAAAACCCATATCATATTCTGGAGAAATCCACTAGATTCCGCCCACAACACTCCGTCAGTCTATGGACACCTCTTTCTCTCTCACTCCCTATCACCACTGGATTGTGCCCCCTCTCATTCTGTCCCAAAACAACATACTCAACAACTCTAGCTTCTAAAAATTAATAACAATTAATTTATTCCAAAAAAAAAAGTATGTATGTGAGAAGTGTAAGCGTGGAATGCGTGTTGTATACTCTAGTGTAAATGTAGAAATCAGACCACAGAGCTCAGAATCAGAGCCCACTCATCATGGCAAGGATTACACATTTGACCTCACCAAACGATGCGTCTCTCCCGCAGGACGTTGTCCACCTCTAGGAGCTTTGATAACCACGATGCTTGGTCACCACTCAAATATGCAGTCTGGGACTGATCCTACCTTGTTCCTAAACACTGTTCCTAAATGTTTATAGAAACTGAGACCACACAATTCCTGCACAGTGAAAAGCGGAACACTGTCCCATGAACATGACATTCTTCTTTCCTACGAGATGTTCTAAGGTTTTCACTCTTAAAACAGTCATTGTACATAGTCTGATATGAATCTCTTAATTTCCCAGATAAGTCCTAATGTTCTAATTTCCTTGTTATGTGGAACAAACACTCTCTAAAGGTTCGGTTTCATGTAGTGTGAAAGTCAATCACTACTGTTCTAGTTATAAGTGAGTGAAAATCCATCACTACTGGTTTATTCACGAATGGTGTGAAAACTGAACACCCATTACTATGTTGCTGTCCACAGGTAGTGTGAAATACTATCACTAATGTTCTCAGTATTTATCCTGTAGGATACTTATATGATTCAGCTCCACAGAGCCATGTTCTTTCAAACCTTTTCTAGCATAGGCCCAGCGAGAAGGTCGCAGACTAATCCTCCTGCACCAAAAATATCCTGAATCTGAATTTTTAATGTTTCCATGGTTTTCATCCTAACCTGAGGGAACCTGTGAAAGAGAGAACACATCGGGTGAGAGTCACCCCGTCACTGATCCCTATTAGATGAGTGTAGGCCACTGGCCTCGCTCAGATAAATACAGTGAACCAAACTCTGTCATGTACATATGAACTCATCACATCTGTCTGTGTTAGGGTAAGACAAGGAAAGACCAAAATAGAAAGTGCAGGACCCCAGTAGCCACCCCACTGTAAGATGCCACTATTGGACATTTCCCTTATCCCCCAACCAACTTCAATCCTTCTAAATATCACCCCCCTTCACTATTCATATAAAGCTGTGCAAATTGATTTCCCATACTAGTTAATTTTAACAAGGCAACTTCCTACTGTCGCCGACACTTCTTGAACGACTAACCACAACACAACACTATGTTAATGACCTAAACTCTATTTATCCCTAGACGGTACTACATTATTCACATCTAATGTTTACTTGTAATTACCTTATGAAAACTCCACTATCCCTTAATCGAATCTTATCCTTTTCATAACAGACACATGTACAACCATGTAAAATGGATGTTAACACGTTAGATTCTCTTTTCTACACCAGGATAGGGCTATTAGAATTACGTCCGCCTAGGTTTACTTTATTCTGCACACTCACGGTAACAAGTTTAGTTTTTTTTCATTTCCAGTCTGGGATTGTCCTAGTAACGTCCTTTGATGTCACACAGGTGTCCCCAAAGGGCAGACTATCTTTGTCACTACCCTCACAAGAGTAGTCTATCTCCCCCTTGTTACAACGAAAACAAGCCGGTATTTTCCCTTCCTTCTTCCGATCAGGCAAACCTTATGCCGACGTTTATTTGATGTAGGAGAACTCTCAAAGACTCCCGACTGTCTTGATCTCACCGCTATTAGAAGTAAACAACTTGCAGCTGTGAATCAGACTGTCTTTGTTATCTGTATCATCTTATTGTTAACTTATAGTGATTCTGCGACATAGTTCGCCTCTTAAGAGAATAGTCCATCTCACTCTTTTCCACTGTAAGTTCGATCCAGATGATTTATTCCTCTTCTTCAGGAGCTGGGTGTCCTGAGAGAAAATCCGCTCCCACATGTTCTTTCCCAGGTATATATTCCACTGTGAAATGGTAAGGTTGCAGTAGCAACGACCACCGCATCAAACGGGCGTTGAGCTTCTGCGAAGTAGCCCGGAACATCAAGGGCTGATGATCCGACTGGACCCGAAAGTGAACTCCATACAAATAGGCCTGGCATTTTGGCACGGCCCATACGAGAGACAAGCATTCTGTCTCGACGGTCGAATAATTCCTCTCAGCCTGGAGAAGTTTCTTGCTTGCGTATGCCACAGGTTTCAAAACCGAAGCATCGTCTTTCCCTTCCTGCAACAAGGCTGCCCAAATTCCAATCCCATTCGCATCCGTTCTCAACACAAATGGTTTGGAAAGGTCAGGGAGCTGTAACACAGGTTTGCTGACCAAGGCCTCCTTTAACTGACTATAGGCAGTCTCGCATTCTGATGTCCAAACGATTTGGTCAGGGAATCCCTTTTTCAAGGTTTCCGTCATTGGACCTCCCACTACAGTAAAATTTGGGATAAATTTTTGGTAACACCCACATAACGAGAAAAAAGATCTCACATTCTTCTTCGATTTTGGCCTTGGTGCATTTCTGATATTTTCTAGGTTCTTCTGCTCTGGGACAATTTGACCTGGAGTAATGGTGTGACCCAGAAATTACAGAGTCTGATAACCATTCATGCACTTGGTTGGAGGAGCTGTAAGCCCTGCTTTCTTGAGTCTATTAAAAACTCTCTCCAAGGATTGCAAATAGTCATTCAAGCTGTCACTGGAAATCAGAATATCATCCATGAATGATACAATGGACTGATCCTGTAAGGGATCTAGTAAAGCCCTCATCATGCGCGTAAACACACTAGGTGCATTGCTGAGTCCAAAGGGCATGACCTTGAATTCGGTGTGTCCACTGGGTGTACTGAAGGCCAGCATGGGTCGAACCTGTGGTTTGACTGGTATCTGTTAGTACCCCCGACTCAGATCCACCTTTGAAAAGTACCGAGCCTTATGCAGCCTAGCGAATAACTGAGTTGGATTCGGCAAAGGTTCCACCTGAAAGTGCGTATGACTGTTCATAAGTCAGTAGTCTATACACAACCGATGTTCTTTACCTGGTTTGCGTAATAAAACTACCCCCGCATTGTATGGAGGTGTGGATGGCGCAATCACGTCATCCTCCAGCAGTTTTTGTATTTCCTCCTCCAGGGCCTTTTCTTTAAAGAATGGCACCGGGTAAACCTTTTGGCGAACATGCTCCTGAGTGGTCAAAGTTATCTCGAACTCAACCAACCTAGTTCGTCCTGTTTTATCAGTCAGTATCTCCGTATGAGACTCGAGAACCTAGGTAATCTTTTCCCTCTAATGGGAAGTCAGATCAGGGTTCACTTGCACATCTCTATAGGTTTCCTCGTATACCAAGGGATATTCCCTGCCCTCGTCGGTTCCCATTTCAGTCTCCAGTGCAACTGCCATTGCAATGAGGTGAGCTGCTTTGTCTCCGGGTCTCTCCTCGTATTTCCGCAAGAGATTGATATGGAAAATCTTCGACTTTCCCCGGATCCGGATCTGATAGTTCGTCCTGGATATCACCCTTTCCACGGGAAATGATCCTTGCCAACCTATCTCCAGTTTGTTGTTTCCCTTTGGGAGCAGCAACAAGACTTTGTCTCCCTCCTCTAGAGATCTGTCTTTAGACCTACGATTGAACTAAGCCGCATGTCTTTTTCTGGCCTTTTTAAAGTTTTGATTCGCTAGAGTCCATCCCTTGTGGAGTTATTCTTTCATTTCCTCCACGTATTTATAGGAAGAGATCACTTCTTCTGACGTCCCCTCTTCAGTCCAACTCCTCAACATGGCTTCCAACGGTCCTTTGATTGGACGACCAAACAGCAAAGTAGCGGGTGGTGGTCCTGTTGAGCCATGAGGTACTTCCCGATAGGCAAAAAGTGCTGATCGGTTTTATTCATCCCACTTATCAGGTTTCTCCTGTGCCAGTTTCCGGAGCATTGTCATCAACGTGCCTTAGAACTTGTCAACTTGTCCATTGGCTTGAGGGTGGTAAAGGCTGGTATGTATGTTGTTAGAGTGGAACACCCTAAATACCTCCTCCATGAGTTTTCCACAAAACCGGGACCCATTGTCCGTCAGAATTTGATCAGGGAAGCATAATCTGGTAAAGGCCTCCATCAGTGCGTCCGCCACTCGTTTCGAGTCAATCGTGGTCAAAGGTATGGCTTCACCCCACATTGTACAGCAATCCACCATTGTGAGAATATACATGTTCCTCTTAATAGTCCTGAGAAGTGGATCCACGATATTGATGGCTACCCTCTCGAAAGGAGAGTTCATGATGCGATAATCTTACCCAAGACTACCGGTGCTGTCCAGTGTTTCGGTTCCACCCTCTGGCACTCAGGGCATGACTTCGCATACCGACGCACATCATCTGTCATTCCCGGCCAATAGTAATGGCAGGAAATTCGCTGCATGGTGGCGGCAATACCCATATGTCCACTAAAGGAGATGGTATGCCCCATATGAAGAATTGGGACCGGTGAGCCTTCGGGACCACCAACTGACCGTATAGGTTGTCTCCCCTTCCGGCTCTCCTGTAGAGTATCCTATTCTTCATGTCATACTGCCCCCGTCCAGGTGGATCAGCACTTCTCTGCAGCTTCTTATAGCAAGGACGTAAGATTGCATCCTCACTCTGGGCAGTTCGTAGCTCCCCCGGAAGTGGGTTATAAACAATTGCTTCTGCCTCTTCCGTTCTCGTCTGAGAGCGAGTCTGTATTGCTCCCACATCGATTGGCTCCCTGGGCATTCTCAGAAAGACATGCCGGCAACCGAGGATGACGGGAAAAATGGGATCGGTCAATACAGCGGCCTTGATTGTGCCGGTGACATATCTCGACCGAATCTCCACGTTAGCAATGGGCAACTTCATGGCCACAGCACTCTTCTGTGCAGGCTGTATCTCCATGGTCTCACCTGTGAATTGTTCTGGGTGTACCAGATCCGCAGAAATCATGGCTTCCATTGTCCATTCCTATGTCATACAAACACTCCACTTGACGGCCGTTAACCTCTATCAATCCCACAACAGGTTGTTTATCCTGGTCTGGAGTCTCTTCCTCGGCCTCGACCTGTTCGGTGGGCTCCACCTTAGGTTTCCCTGGGCACCCGACAAAATGAGAGTCTCCTGACTTACCCCTGCAGTCAATAGCATTGACCGTATTCGACCTGCAGTGTTTGCACCATTTCCCTGTCCTACAATTTCCAGTGCCTGACTTGAGTGAGCTCTCCTGGTGGCGAGCTTCCTTGTTGACCTTGGCATTTTCAGTGACAACCTCCTTGGAAGTCACTTGACATGCTGCGAAGTGAGGGTTCTTAGCCTTCGATTTGCAATCCCTCGTATTGTGAGAGGGTGACTTACAAATTGAACACCACTTCTCCGACCACGGTCGTTTTGGTGTAGAGCTTGAAGTGCTCTTGCTTCCCTCCTTCTTCTTCTCTGAACTATCCTCTGAAGTTTTTACATAAGGTTCCCTCTTTTTGGTTCCTGAGTTTTTGGCTTTCTACCTGTCATGTTTCTCTTGACTTTTGGTGTTATTTTTTTTCTGCTTCTCTATCCTCAGTGCTACGACATAGGAAGCTTCAGTAAGCTTTAGGTTTGTTTCTTGCAATGGCCCTGTTAAATCCAGTCTCATCCTTTTGACAGCATTCCCAAGACGTTCAAGATATGTTTTGTCCTTGTCCTTGTGTTGAGGATCAAGATTCAACAAGTGGTTAATCAACTTTGTCGGTTGTATAGTATCATTCGACAAACGTTTACTACAAATAACACATTGATGTCGTTCATCTCGGATGATACCGGTATGTTTGAATCCATATTGCACATATGAAAGATCATACTTTCTTTTGTTTTTTAAACCCACCATGGGTTTCTGTAAGTATAACACGAAATATAACGAAATATAAACGAAATATAACACCCCACACACACATATACTCACACACACACTAACACAAACACACACACACACACACACACACACACACATATATATATATATATATATATATATATATATATATATATATATATATATACAGACATATATGTTTATATATTTATATATATATATATATGTGTGTGTGTGTGTGTGTGTATATAATCGACATGATCTCTGAAGGACAGGCTACGATCAAGCCTCACGCCAAGATATGTCATTGACTGGGTTCTACTCAAAATGCTCCCATCCTTTCTTACTGCCGGCAGGTCTGTGTTCACAATATGGTTGTTTAGGGAGAACCATGTAACCGATGCCTTTGCAGGGTTGACAAGGGCACCAGCATCAGCACACCATGAGGAAATTCGATCTAGTTAGATCTGCATCATTGGCAACCGCCTGTCTATCTCGAGTAATGTCGATATCCTTGTCGATACACGAGAATGTCATCAGCAAATGAGAGTCCTACCCTCCCGTCCAACTGTTGTTCAGTGATCGGCACCGTATACACGTTGAATATTACTGGTGACAGTGGTGAACCCTGCGGCAATCCTGGACATATCGTTACACACACGCACACACACACACACACACACGCATATATATATATATATATATATATATATATATATATATATATATATGTGTGTGTGTGTGTGTGTGTCTGTGTCTGTGTGTGTGTGTGTGTAACAAGAATGGCTAAATTCCAATTGTTCATTCTACTCCAATGATGGAAGAGTATGCTAAAATAAATACAGTTTTGGAAAGAAAATTGACTTATATAGAACATAAATGGATGGTATCTGTAGATCTTAAATGATAACCTCATGCCTGGCCAGCACAGCAGATTCACCAAATATTATTAATTTATGTTTTTGAGAAGCAGGGCAACAGATATGCACTGGACACAGAAACCGTGGCCGTCGAGGGATGGATTAAAAGTCAAAGATCCAAATGTTGTTGTCCACAGCCTGGTCATCATTTGTTTTAGTGTGCAGAACGTTCTGGGTAATTTTACAGCAGACAATTATTCTGAATTAGTTTAAAACATGCTGTCAAGTTTTAATCTCGGATTGAAAATAGAGCATGCACTTGCACTACCTACATAACCATGTGCATCTCTTTCATGAACATCTTGGCACCTAACAATGGCGATATCAAAGAGAATGTGAAATAGAAATATATGGGATCATTCTTAAGCAAGTGGCCAATTATAAATAACTAGGGATATTTATAACATAAGATGGAAGATGCACAGCGGAGATTAAGAGTATAGCATTAGCTAACGCTGCAATTCATGAAATTTCATGTACCTTAAGCAATAAGTCACTTTATTAATGTAAGAAAGCGAGTGCTGAAGTGCTATATAGAACCTGTTTTGCCGTATAGTAATGAATCTTGGGATGCACATGAACAAAGTATGACGAACTTAGAAGCAACATTGTTGTGATTCCTGAGACGAATGTTGGACTGCCGAAGTAAATAACAACGACTGCCTGGAAGAAGCTTTCGAAACTGGAACATTTTATACAACAATAAGAAAGAGACAAACAGCTTTCTTTATTCATGTGATAAAAATAGCCGGCTTTGGAGAACATCGTGACAACTGGAAAGACTCAAGAGGAAGAGAGGCAGATCAAGATAAATTATACTGGATGGTTTGAGACGGTGGACAATAAGGAATATCATCAGCAGAGTTGATCCAGAAAACCAAAGAACTGTGATATGTGGAGAGTCATGAACTCTTACACCAGCCGGCATCGCAATTGATGATGATGATGATGATGTGATGATGATGATGATGATGAAATAATTACACCCTGACATATTGCTTTTATTTTGAATAATTAATAAGACCAGACAGCTGTCACCATTGGCAACCAATAATTAATAAATATTAACCCCACATGATGTATCTCCCATTACATTATCGCAGTGCCCAGTTTGTGACATCGACCTAATATTTAGTAAGTGCATTGTAGCAGGCTCTCGAAGGCATGGAACCTGAAATCCGCATCGGATTGCGCTAATATAACTACTAAAGTGTGTACTACTACCGGGGTCAACGGTCAGTGCTAAATAACTAAGTAATGTAGGTTAATCAATTATAATCAATTAACGATCATCAATTATTGGAATTGTTCTCGAGATAGTGAGTGTTACAAAAATCACCTTTCCTCCTAAATAGACTCATTCTAAAATGTATAAAAACAGTTGGAAGTAAAGACGACATAAGGATATTGACTAAACCAACAATTCAATGACATCAAGGGACACAGCATGATGAGAGGAAGTTCTTGGGTGGTATACACTGTAAATATAATGAGTTATCAATACATTACATAACGTGTTATAACGTAAAAAATGAGTTATTGTACGATACCTATTTCTACGTAGCCTACATACCATACATTGTAGCACAATATTCTTCATGCTGTAATGTAGAAAAATTAATCTATACAGTTTAATAGCAGTGTGTAATTATCTCGTATACAAATCAATGGTCAGAATTGTAGACTGCAAAGATCGAGCAATGCACAGTGTGTATCATTATGTATCATTGTGTACTTTCTATTTCCGAATTAAAAAAAAAAGGTACAGAAATAAGTACAGACTATGCGTTGGAACTGTTCGATAAGGGCAGACAGCTAATTCCATACAATGATACTTGTTCTGATAAAAGTAAACGGGTGTTATTTACTATAACTTTACTGTAACAGATTATATCTTACAGTAAGGGTACACTGATATAATCCAAGCAATTATTAAAGGGTGTATTTATCATACTGACTCACATACTGCATGGCATTTACTCTGGTTATTTCGTCTTATTCGCAATCCACGACATGCTCTCTGTCTCTCTCTCCCCCTCTCTTTCTCTCTCTCTCTTTCTCTCCCTGTCTCTCTCCTTCTCTCTCTCTCTCCTTCTCTCTCTCTCTCTCTCTTTCTCCTTCTCTCTCTCCCCACTCTCTCCCTCCCCCTCTCTCTCCCGCTCTACCTCTCTCTCTCCCTCTCTCTCTCTCTCTTCTCCTCTCTCTCTCTCTCTCTCTCTCTCTCTCTCTATATATATATATATTATATATATATATATATATTTATATATATATATATATATATATATATATATATATATATATATATATATATATATATATATAAATATATGCATATTTGTGTGTGTGTGTGTGTATGTGTGTGTGTGTGTGTCTGTTGACACTTGTATGAACAGTTTGCAATTCGCCTGTTGGATAGTGTATAAGCCATATGACATATTGTAATTATTAAAGTGTGTGGACACTCTAGGAAGTACACAAACATGTATATGTATATTGATGTTTTTACTTCACGTCTCGCTGGCTTTGAACTTAAGCGTAGTCAATACATCCTATTTCCAGTAGTGCTGGACTGAATGTTGCGTGTGGGATTAGCTTTCCCTAGTTAACAGTATCCCTCGCCGTCAGGCGAACCCACTCGACCACAGAGGTATTTGTAATTTACGTACCCAAGTCAAGGACGAAAGGTCAACATGTTGACCCAACTGTCAGGTGTAGGGGTTGAATCCCTTGCCTCTGAATCAGCACAACGGATGTTTAAGAACATGTGTTCTTATCTATTCGGCCATGCTGACTTCCTGGTGTACATTGCTATTGTTTTATTTTTGGATGTTTCTTTATGTAAGCACCAGCTTGCATTAATGCAGCTTTTCTTTATGCTTTTTCTTTGCTACTAAATAAAATAGAATACTAAAATAGTGTAGAGATAAATACATAATGTTTACTTTCATTTCTGAAAGAAATAGATTCTCTAATATGTTCATATAATGTTGTTTTTTTTTATGAATATACTGAAGGCATCTAACAGTAAAACACTTTTACCGCTCTGGATTTTTTTTTAAAATTTTTTTTTAAAATTTTGGCATCGTCACAAACATCATAAATATCACCTGCTTTGTAAATCAAGTTTTCAAAGACACTGTCAACATCAGTCTTTTAGTTACAAACCACGTTTCAACGACACGCTTTTCGTGCTATAATTACTCCACGTAATGATGCACTTCTACATCTGACTTGTTTCCTTAATTCAGTATGAACCCTCAACCAACTCATTCCAATACCTCATACTTGTAGTAGTCTTCTGTAGCTAACTCTATACCCCCTGTCATGTAAACACACAAATATTATTCATTGCTGTCTATAATCCCCTTCTTGTTTAGACTTCCCTGTATGTCGTTTGCCCTCTGAGTCCCAATGAAACAAACACACCGGTGTACTTTAGCGGTATAATATTTTCGTTTTTTAAATTGTTCAATGAGTTAAATGCAAGCGTCTTTTCTTTGCAAAACAAATTATGACCAGGCTGTGGACAACATTTGGATCTCCAAATTTAAATGCATCCCTCGGCGTCCACTGTTTCTTTGTCTAGTGCGTAACCTCGTAGCCTCGGAGCCGACAATAATGTGAATAATACGTAATTTTATGGCAACGGGGCACAACCATTTAATAGCAGCAAACAATTGCAATCGTGTGTATTGTTTCCCTTTGAAACACCAGGGGAAGTCATAATCAAGTTGCACACTGATAACAGGGAAGCTGCAAATAGTTTATATATGCTGACGGTACGAATATTTTCTCAATGCTGAATCTTCTCTCTGTCCCGTCCCCTCTCAGTTACCAAAGTTAATGACTCTAGTTGCATTAGTAGATTGTTTCAAGTTCGTGACATTCTTATAAAATGTTCGATGAAATAAAGTTGGATGCTGCCAATGGGTTTACACTCAATATAATTCAGCTTGATGATTTAGTCGTAGCCGACTGCTATGCACGGACGAGTAGCTGTAGATGGCGATTGTATTCAGCTGGTTGTCTTAGACATTGGAGAGGTAACATAACATGGGCGAATAAGGATAGGAATTCTGCTTCACACTTAGACTTTATATACATGCTTCCGGATACATATGAAAGAAGACTATCAATCCCACTGTTTGGAGGATTTATGCCCCATCGCGAAAGTACAAGACAACAATTTGATTAATTTACCAGAAAGAAAATGTAAAACAGTAGTACATTCTTTACCATTCGTCACACAGTCTCAGTTGTTTCCATGACGATAGTCACTTGTCTGGTCACATCGTCACTGTAAACAGTTCGGGCATAAAAAAGTTGAGCGCTAGGTGTGAATGTGTTGAGACCGTAGAACACATACGTTTCTCTTTCAGTTGTGAATCGCTCAATCAACGAGACGACAAATTTACCTGTTCAGTAGTTTGCCCTTGCTTTCTGAACGACCGGCACTCATACATTTATATGAAAACCAACGCTAGACGATTTGCTGCCACATCACACGAGGCTTTGTTTCGAACGCGGTATGCGGAATTACGATTTGCGTCCATAGCCCCTTTGCCACAGACCTGGCGTTATTTTGAAGCCAAGTGAAATTCAAATGTGACGTTACCAACCACTTCACAGTTAATTGTCATTTTTCGTTTGTACGTGGATATTATTTTTTGTATTTTTTTGGTTGTTGGTGATTAAAGCAGGGGGAATTGAAAATGAGGAGATGCAATACAGGAGGTAAAGGAAGGTTTACACTAAAATAATAGGGATTGAAATCAGATGTAGAGATATTGTGTTGGAGAGTAGAAAAATCCGCAACCTCGTCGCCTTGCAACAAATCCAGATGATAGATGAGAATACAAATACACGTGTGTAGCATATTTTGCAACAATTTAGGAAATAACATATAACAGTATTATTTGAACGCCAGTCAACATAAATAACATCAATCCACACACGAGGCACACAATCGTTCACAATGCAAAGCAATAAGCCAACACAAGCTAATCCAAACAAATGTTGTAAAGACACCATCCATATAACTTTATTATGATCTGTAAAACTTCCAGTTTTTGACATAAAACATCGAACAATGAGTCCACAGTGCATTCGGTACAGCAGTAATAGATCAACTGTAATCGTTTCCAAACCTCAATATCAATAGTTGTGCAATATCTTGCTGATAACTCTACTCTCTCTCTCTCTCTCTCTCTCTCTCTCTCTCTCTCTCTCTCTCTCTCTCTCTCTCTCTCTCTCTCTATATATATATATATATATATATATATATATATATATATATATATATATATATATATACTAGCTGACCCGGCCCGGCTTCGCCCAGGCCCTGGCGGGTATCTATCTATCTGTCTGTCAGTCTGTCTGTCTACTTGTCTGTCTGTCTGTCTGTCTGTCTGTCTGTCTGACCCGGCCCGGCTTCGCCCAGCTCCTGGTGGGGGGGGGGGCATCTCATTTAATTCACATAAGTAGTCATATAAGCTCCCGTTCCCGACTATCTGAGTGTCTGTCTATCTGTCTGTGTGTCTGACCCGGTCCGGCTTCACCCAGTCCCTGGTGGGGAGCATCTCATTTAATTCATATAAGTAGCCATATAAGTTCCCGTTCCCGACTTTCTATCTGTCTGTCTGTCTGTCTGTCTGACCCGGCCCGGCTTCGCCCAGTCCCTGATGGGGAGCATCTCATTGAATTCACATAAGTAGTCATATAAGTTCCCGTTCCCGACTGTCTGTCTGTCTGTCTGTCTGTCTGTCTGTCTGTCTGTCTGTCTGTCTGTATGTCTGTCTGTCTGTCTGTCTGTCTGTCTGTCTGTCCGTCTGTCTATCTGTCTGTCTTTCTGTCTGTCTGTCTGTCTGACGACCTGGCCCGGCCCGGCTGTCTGTCTGTCTGTCTGTCTGTCTGTCTGTCTGTCTGTCTGTCTGTCTGCCCGCCCGTCCATCCGTCCGTCCGTCTCTCCCTCCGTCTATCCCACTCTCTATCTATCTATCTATCTATCTATCTATCTATCTATCTATCTATCTATCTATCTATCTATCTATCTATCTATCTATCTATCTATCTATCTGTCTATCTGTCTGTCTGTCTGTCTGTCTGTCTGTCTGTCTGTCTGCCCGCCCGTCCATCCGTCCGTCCGTCTCTCCCTCCGTCTATCCCACTCTCTCTATCTATCTATCTATCTATCTATCTATCTATCTATCTATCTATCTATCTATCTATCTATCTATCTATCTGTCTATCTGTCTGTCTGTATGTCTGTCTGTCTGTCTGTATGTCTGTCTGTCTATCTATCTATATATCTATCTACCTATCTATCTATAGCCAGGGGACTTAACCTAAGATATAGCAATGCTACTAAAAGTTATGTCCCTTTATATATATATAATTTCTTATGTTAAGTAATGTAATTTAATTATTAAATTTTAGTAAGTAAATAGCTGATTCTACAATATACACATATGATAGTTGGTTGCACGGGAATGAAAAGAAGAAGTGTAGAAAATTTCATCTCAATCGGATGGACCGTTATCGAACGCATCAAATACTTCCCCACAGATATACATTGTGTGTATATATATATATATATATATATATATATATATATATATATATATATATATATATATATATATATAAAATCATCATCATCATCATAATCATCATCATCATCATCAAGTGCCGCGCCGGCTGGCGTAGGCTTTCATGGCTCTCCACAGATCTCGGTCTTTGGTGTTCTGGTTCAACTCTGCTGATGATATTCCTCCATGCAACCGTCTCAATCCGTCCAGCATCATTTCTCTTGGTCTGCCTCTGCCTCTCTTCCCCTCGATCTTTCCAGTTGTCACAATGTTCTCCAATGCCTCTCTTCTCATCACATGACAAAAGAAAGATTTTGTCTCTTTCTTATTGTTGTTTATAGTGTTCTAGTTTCATTAGCCTCTGTCAGGCAATCGTTGTTAGTTACTCTGGCAGTCCAAGAAATTCGCAACATTCGTCTTAAAAACCGTCTGATGCTTCTAAGTTCTTCCTAATTTGTTCATTTACATTCCACGATTCACTGCCATACTGCAAAAATGGTTCTATATATATCATTTCAGCACTCTCTTTCTTACATTCATTGATAGCGACTTATTGCAAAAGATACGCTTCATTTTCTGAAATGCGGCTTTTGCCTACCCTATTCTGCTCTTAATCTTTGTTGTACATCTTCCATCCGATGTTATAAGTGCCCCTAGGTATTTAAAATGATCCACTTGGTTGAGAATTTCCCCTTCTATTTCTATGTCACATTTTGGTGTCCCCATTTTCTTTGATATCACAATTGTTACTGTTTTCTTGATATTCAAGGAGAGTCCTTTCTGTGCAGTCTCTGATACTACAATGTCCAATAATTGTTGTAGGTCTGTTGCATTATCCTTCACCAATACTGTGTCATCTGCATAGCGTATATTGTTTATATTATATCCTCCGATTAGTATTCCTGGCTTCTCTTTGATCTCTCTCATTACTACTTCGCTATATAGGGAGAAGAGATCGGATGACAAGACACACCCCTGTCGTACTCCTAGCTTTATCTGTTCGTAACTACCATCTTTATTTCCCATTTAAATTGTTGCTACTTGGTTACAGTATATTTTCTTTATTATTATTAAATCTGTCCCATCAATGTTGATATCTTCCATATATATATATATTGCATTGTTTGTACCCTTTCCTTCCATAAAACCATACTGTTCTTCACTAATTTCCATTTTTATTTTCTTTCTTGTTCTTCTCATTATAATTCTGAGTAGAAGCTTAGTGACATGGTTTATGAGATTAATTGTACGAAAATCTTCACATTCAATTGCTCCTGGTCTCTTTGGTATTGCTATAAATACAGATTTTACCATATCGCTCGGTAAATATCCACTGTTGTAAATATCATTTAGCATTTTGGTTAATATATCTACCCCAAATTCTCCCAATACTTCTAATTCTTCTACTGTGATTTCATCTGGCCCAGCTGTTTTTCCTTTCTTCATATGTTTCATAGCGTCAGCGACTTCTTCTTTTAGAATAGGTGGGCCTTCTAAGTTACTTTCTTCTGTTAATTCTTCCCTTTCTCCATTATATAATTCTCTTATATACTCATTCCACCTCTTCATTATAGCACCTTCCTCCAATAATATCTTTCCTGTTTTTGATTTCAAACACCCTGTATTTATTCTTATTTTTCTTCCTGTGAGCTCACTGATTTGTCTGTGCATACTTTTTTTTATCTTTAATGGAATTTAATTCAATTTGTTTGCATTGCTCGTTTAACCAACTTTCTTTTGCCTTCACACATTTATCTCTTATTTCTTTATTTATCTTAGCATACTCTTGTTTGTCATTTTTATTCTGTTTCCTTTTGTCCATCAGCATTAAGATTTCTTCATTCATCCATTTTTTCTTAGCTTTTTGGCTTCTCTAGAGTAATATTTCTTTGCTAGTTTGATGAATGGAGTCCCTTAACATTTCCCATTGATCATTTATGCTCTATATTTTAGCTATTGCATTGTACCTATTTTTCACAGTCACTCTGTATTGTTCTTGAATTTCTTTATCTACTTTCAGAACCTCTTTATTAAGTCTCAGGTTCTTAACCATTTTTTCCCTCTCTTTAATCTTACTTTTATTTGTCCACATAGTGGTACATGATCACTATTACCGTCAGCACCAGGCATTGTCTTTACATTAATTAATGCATTTCTAAATCTTTTATTAATAAGTATGTAGTCAATTTGGTTGCGTATTTTCATATCAGGGCTTTTCCATGTGTATAGTCGTCTTTTATGGTGTTTAAACCATGTGTTTCCAATTATCATATCATTAATATTTGCTGATTCTATTAGTTTCTCTCCTCGTTCATTTCTTGTAGCTAAACCGTAATTCCCACTATATCCTCTATTTTTCCCTTTCCTACTTATGCATTAAAATCTCCCAGTATTATTTTTATTTCTTGTGATCCAATTTGAGCTATTGCCATTTCTATTTCATCGTAAAAGTGTTGTATTTCTTCTTCACTACTGCTTGTTGTTGGTGCATATACTTGTATAATATTTATATCTATTGGTTTGCCTTTGATTTTGACCATTATAACTCTATCTGAAATACACCAGTATCCATTCATAGATTTGGCTGTTTTTTCATCAAATATTATTCCTACACCTTTTTCATGTGTGTCCCCTCCAGAATAAATTATTGTGTGTTTGTAGGTTATAATTTTGCCAGATCCCTTCCATCTCATCTCACTTATGTCCTAGTATATTCATTTTCATGTTTTCCATTTCTCTTAAAACATTGTTTAACTTTCCTAGCTAATTTAATGTCCTAACATTCCATGTTCCTACTCTAAATTTATTTAGTTTAGTTATAGTTTTAGTTTTGCCATCAGTAGCTGGATGACGGTCTGGTGTCACCTGTGGCTCATGACTGTCCCTACCGGACGAGGATGTCCTAAGACAGCCATTAACGTCGTTCACTATTTCTGAAATGTGTGTCGCCATGAAATCTTGGGAAGATAATGTGGTGGTTTCCCCTTGACTTCCACATTCACATGGTGGTCTTTTAACTCTGCCTTTGACAGCCATTTCCGACTGTCAGGACAAGTGCGTGCCCTGCTCTGCTCAGCTGGAGAGTTGTCCACTTATTCCGGTGGATACTCGGTCCCCAGAGCTGTGTTAGCCACACCGTAGTGTGTTTCCATCCTCTACCACGTGGAGGTGCAGTTGGGATTGTCGCTTCATAAAGTTATGGTCTATGACCAAAACTCTCCAGTACTTTTAGAGGATATATATATAAACGGAAGACCTTTTAAAATAAATGTCATTCAAGTATATGCCCCAACAAGTGAAAGCAGTGAAGAAAGCATAGAGGCATTTTATAATGACGTGGAGTCTGCTTTGAAGAACTGCAAAAAATCAGAAATAAATATCATAATGGGTGATTTCAACGCAAAAATAGGACAGCAAGGCGACGGATGCAGTGTAGGCAACCATGGTTTGGGAGAGAGAAATGAAAGAGGATACAGACTTGTAGAATGGGCAAAAGAACAAGAAATGGTTGTAGGAAACACCTGGTTTAAACAGCATCCTAGAAGATTATGGACATGGAGGAGTCCAGACAGCAGGATTAAAAACCAGATAGATTACATCCTGATTAGCAAAAGGTTTCGAAATGCGTTAACAGTCGTAAAAACAGTTCCAAATGCAGACTGTTACAGTGATCACAGATTAATTACAGGCACATTGAGGGTAAAGTTAAAGAAAGTCAAGTATACAGCAGGAAACCCTAAATATGACTTGTGCAAATTGAAAACTGACAAAGAAATACAAGATAATTTTAACATAGAAGTAAAGAACAAATTTGATATATTGTCTGATCTAGAGATCCTGTTTCAAGATGTAGATGATCAATGGGAAACGATGAAGAATTCAATCAGTTGCGCAGCAGAAAAAACTATTCCAAAAGTAAAGAAAGTGGGCCGTAAGACATGGATGACTGAAGAAATTTTACAACTAATGGAAACAAGAAGACAGAACAAAAATAATCCTGCCAAATATGAAGAAATTCACAGAAAAGTGAGAACCTTATGTAAGGAGGCAAAAGAAACATGGCTTGAGAAAAATTGCAGAGAAATTGAAAAACAACACAACAGTAACAATGCGAAACTAATGCACAAAAGAATTCAGGAGCTTACTAATCAAAGAACACGTACATCAGCAGGCTGCCTAAAGACAAAAGATGGAAGAGTCATAATAGAAAAAGATCAGATCTTACATGAATGGTCAGATTACTGTGAAAAACCTTTATGACGATAACAGAGACGAACAGTATGATGTCCAAAATAATAATGAAGGACCAGCAATTTTAAAGATGGAGGTTCAGAATGCTCTTAACCATATGAAATCTGGCAAGACCCCCGGTTCAGACAGCGTCACAACAGAAATGATTAATGCTTTAGAAGAATATGGAGTAGATAAAGTTACCAGTCTGCTTAATACAATATATGATACTGGAAATATACCTCAGGAGTTATGTAATTCTGTATTTATTGCAATCCCAAAGAAATCAGGAGCCTTGGAATGTGATCAACATCGAACAATTAGTATAATGAGTCACATCACTCGTTGATTTTGCTAAGAATTATCATGCAAAGAGTTAGGAGGAAAATACAACCTGAAATAGGAGAAGAACAATGTGGGTTTGTGGAAGGCAAGGGTACAGTAAATGCTGTGTATATACTGAGAAACATAATCGAACGTTCTATAGAAGTAAACAAAGATCTACACCTTTGCTTTATTGACTACACAAAGGCTTTTGATAAAGTGAGACATGTCAACATGATAAGGATGCTTGAAGATCTAATAATTGATGGAAAAGATCTTAGACTTGTAAAAAACATATATTGGAAACAACAAGCTGCCATAAGAGTTGATAATGAAGTAAGCCAATATCAGCCTATTAAAAGGGGTGTGAGACAGGGATGTGTAATGTCTCCAGATCTGTTTTCCCTGTACAGTGAAAGTATTTTCAGAAATATTGAAGATATGGAAGGAATCAACATTGGGGGACGATGCATCAATAACATTAGATATGCAGATGATACAGTCTTGATTGCAGACAATGAACAGGACCTGCAAAATTTAGTAGATGCGATTGTTACACACAGTGAACAACTAGGGTTAGAATTAAATTGTAAAAAGACACAGATTATGGTCGTCACTAGGAAGGACGAAATACCACAATGTAATATACAAGTAAATGGGAATATTCTTCAACAAGTGAGCAGGTACAATTATCTCGGAACAGTAATAACATCTGATGGGAGATGCCTTGAAGAGATTAGAACAAGAATCGCCATGGCAAAAGTAGCCTTTAGCAAGATGAAAAACATATTGACCAATAAAAAGATGTCAATTGAAACGAGAAAAAGAGTGTTGAGATGCTACATTGAACCTGTACTTTTATATGGATGTGAAGCGTGGACAATGAGCAGTCAGGCTGAAAAACATCTGATGGCTGTAGAGATGTGGTTTCTGAGGAAAATGCAAAGAATACCATGGACAGCCAGAAAGACCAATGAACAAGTCCTTCAAGAAACAAATGAAGATCGTAAATTGATTAGAGAAATTAGACGTAGACAGTCAAAGTTTTTTGGGCATGTTATGAGAAGCAATGGATTGGAGAATTTGGTGACAACTGGTAAGATCGAAGGGAACAGACCAAGGGGAAGACCTAGAAGCAAGTACCTGGATGGCTTGGCCTTGTGGCATGGTCGAGACAGAAACACGGAGCTGATCCACGACTCTGGTGATCGAGTGAGATGGCAGAACATGACCGCCCACGCTTACCGACATGGCACATGATGGATGGATGGATATATATATACATATATATATATATATATATATATAGACATGTCATTGGGTTTTCATGTATGTTTAATATAACAATTTTAAAGTTTAATGGTGCATTTTGTCTTTACTGGAGAGCATTTGTAATGCAGTTATGTATTTATGCTCCTCTTATGGTAGATAAATATATTTACTGGTTACTTGCCGTTTGACAGACGATAATTTGTTACATTGTGCTTCAAAAAAGGCATAACAACCACAAGCCATGGCAGCAGCGAACGCAACCGACCAGACTAACTCGCGCCGCAAACATTCTTCTATAATGGTTGCATGTAAACACATGGTCACTTCCAAAATCACGCTGACAAGGACATATAACCCGTAACTGCTGCCTCTCACTTTGATTCCGAGACCGGTTATGACCAGGGATGGAGTTATACCTCTCCATAGCACAAAACCTGGGCTGAATTGTAGGGACCATGTGTTGCCTATGCAGCATGATCCCTCTCTCGGAGTGCATAGTTTACTCCAAAGGACAAGTAAGACCAATTCATCTGAAAGACAAGCTGCAGAAGCTGCCGGATCAGCAAAGCAATGCTCTAACTGTCCGCCTGTCGGAAAGTTGATCGATGACTAGTTGCCAACCAATGCTTCGGGCCTGGACTGCCCTGCCACTGCATTTAGTCTTTAGGCTAGCATTTCCTCGCACAAGGATACAGTCTGTTCCCTTCCAATTGCGCTCCTCCGCCTGAAGCTGTTGACACAATGTGGGCTTTCAGGTTTGGTAAGCGCCGCCCAACATTCGGCACTAACAGAAAGCAGGTAGTAACATCTATTTTCATACGATAGCTTAGTCATATATGACTAATACCTAACACGTTAGAGAAATATATTCAGATACAAAGTAATACCTTCTATTAAGAAACGAAATCCAGCAAAGACTACTATTACGACAAGATATATTTCATTTGTTGATGTGGCCAAGTTCAAAAGCAAGTACAAGAATGATAACCGTAGTTTGATCGAAGCAAACAAGAAACAAGTTGACACTTTGTCATCTTTATTACTTTCTGGTTGCTCTCTGGAGATTGTATACGCTTGTGCAGCGTGTATTGCATTAATTCATCAACCCGTGTTCTTATGTATTTGCATTGTCAGAATGACTGTGAACTTTGCAACAATCACAAATAACGTGTTTAGTAGAAAATCAATTTTCTCCGCCTGTTGTTTGTGTGTCTAAAAATACTACTATTGATGTCTGCTTTAATGAAAGAATGCAAACGATTGACTCATAATCATGTATTAAGTCTACTGCTAAAACATACGCATACTCTATATGTGGAATTTAATGATTTCCAGTTCAATTTCTGTCAACTGATTGGTACAGACGCGATGTTGAAGACATCGTCCATGGGGTGCCGATGACGCAAACAATATGGAGCTTGCACCATGCACCCAATACCGCTCACTGCACGCAATGGGTACTTTTATTTTTACTACATCACGATTTGGGAAATAAAACTCGTCAGGCTTACGGCACCCTGGATTCCAACTGTCGCAATCAAAATGACAGCATAATTAAGATCGCAACATTACCAATAATATTATGAACATCATCATCGATAACATATGCAGCAACATCGTCATCCTGTGTTATGTATGTAACAAAATTGCTTGGCAGTCTCTTTCCACTTTTATTAAATTGAAGCTCAAACAAAAACGTCAACCGTAGTGGTCATAGCTACCCTGTACATTTGACCAACACGGGTTTCCATAGACCGATTCAAATTGATACATTGTATAACCTCATTAGTATAGATCTTTCCAGAAGGTTACGGCAGGTGGTAATTAGTGGAGAAAAGGTAGAGTCCCTAAATTCTCACTAATCACGGGTTGAAATTTTAAAGATACCCACAACTATTACGAACGTTCATTTGAAACCCGTTCCAATGGCTTTAATACAAACGCATGAAAGAAACATTAACTGGTGTTTAGTTTAGTTTAGTTTAGTCGATGGATCAACATCACGGCACACAGGTACAACCCATAAGTGCTCCGTTCTTCTGCTAACTCAAACCTGAGTCTGGAGAAACTCAGCTCAGTGTACGAACTCCGTAGCACCGGCGAGGATCCTGAAATACTTTCGGTAGATTTGTAACTCGAAATTGTGCCGGGGCAGCGCCGTCAGGCTACTCTTTTTCGATTTCTAACTGCCAAGGGATTTTTTACGTGCGCAGTAATACACACGGGCGTCCGATCTCACAACCCAGAGACCAGGGGAAATTTTTATTACTAGAAGTCCACGTGAAAATATCCCGGTCCTCACAGGGGCTTGAACCCGGGACCTCCAGCACTCGAGGCGGACACCATACCTCGAGACCACGCAGCCCCCCCCCCCCCCCCCTTAACTGGTGTGGAATAATTAAACAAAGAATTCATTTTGAGTGAATTATGCACCATGGGTTGGTCAGAAGAAGTCGCCGTAGGCATTCAGGCAAGCATCACATTGCTTAGGTAGGCGGCGAATGCCGGCTGCAAAAAAAAAAAGAAAAAAAGAACAGATTGTGGTTGCTCACTGAACCAAGTGTTTACCCGCGTTCATTACGTCTGCATCTGTGTGAACTCGTTGCCCATTGAGAGGTTTTTTTAGACGTCCGAACAAATGAAAATCGCATGGTGACAAATCAGGACTACAGGCTAGATGTGCAGAATTTCCCACTTCTTCCTTGCTAATGCTTCCTGCACAATCTTTGCGACACGCGGACGAGCATTGAGTGGCACCGTGACAGTCTTAACAGACTAACGTATGTGGATTGGAATTTGGCCAAATTTCTAACTCACAATGCCTGAGCAGAGCTTCAGAGAACATGTGGTGCCCAAACGACATGTTCCCTCTCTCGGCCTTTCCTTGTTTGGTCCAGAGGAAAGGATAACCAGAACGTCTGGAACAAGGTAGGCTGCAGACGCTGGCGGCTCAGCGTCAAACCTCCGAGACCTCGCCTCCACGAGCAGGAAGCGAGCGGTGGCCAGACCCTAAACCTTTTGGACTTGACTTAGAGGCGTTCAGCCAAATCCCGCAGGTAAGTGTCGTCTGGTCCGTACCAGTTCTGATTTGGCTGTTGAAGATCAGCCGACGCGGACGACGTCGGGGAGACGCAGCCGCATAGCTGGAGCGGTCCACGGGAAGGTTGCAGCCACTTTCCGAGCTCGGCCGGCCCTCCGACTAGCGGCGGCG
Source organism: Cepaea nemoralis (assembly GCA_014155875.1). NCBI lineage: Eukaryota > Metazoa > Mollusca > Gastropoda > Stylommatophora > Helicidae > Cepaea > Cepaea nemoralis. The sequence continues at coordinate 26,743 of JACEFZ010025680.1, forward strand.
GCCTCGATCAGCCCGGGCCCATCACAGTCCCGCTTCGTACCCCGGCCATACTGACCCAGCCCTCAGAGCCAATCCTTTTCCCGAAGTTACGGATCCAATATTACCGACTTCCCTTACCTACATTGTTCTATCGACTGGAGGCTGTGCTACTCGAAGACCTGCTGCTGATATGGATATCCGGACGAGCATTATCGTGCAACAAAATCACACCGCGAGAAAGCATGCCGGGTCGTTTATTCTTGATGGATTTTTGCAGCTTGTCTAGTGTTTGCACGTAGTGTGTAGAGTTGATGTTGACACCAGGTTCTTTAAAGTCGGCCAACAATAGCCATTCTTGGTCAAAAAATGCGCTCAGTATAACCTTACCAGCGGAAACCTGTAACTTGGATTCTTTGGCTTTTCGTGATCCACCATGCTTCCATTGCATGCTCTCTCTTTTGCTGCTCAGCTCAAAGTAGTGACACCATGATTCATCGCCTGCCACTATGCGGAAGAGAAATGTATCGCTCTCCACTCTGTAACGCAACAAGTGGTTCAAACACAATGCCATGCGTTCCTCTTTTTGGTGGTCTGTCAGCAGCTGTGGTATCCACTGTGAACACACCATCCGATATTGCAGTTTCTTACGAAAGACCTTTTGAATTATCCAAATTGACTCATCAAATTCTTTCGCTATCGAACGTATGTTTCCACAACGGTTCATCTGTGCTGCTGCATCAGTTTTGGCGATGGTTTTTGTCTGTTGCAACAATATGCGCTTGACCCGGCCATCGAAGATCTGTCGTGAACGGGCATCCTTTCCCAAACATCCATGCCCAGTCTGTCACTGATGTCTTCAACACACATTCGTTACCATAAGCTGCATGCATTCTTCTGAATGAAACTGAGTCACCGCTCTTTGAGCTTCTTTGGACTGATTTTGGATCGAGCGGGCTATTTTCTAAACGGTCAGAAACAGAACCTATTCATCATGGGACGATAAGCATGTGATCTGTTATGCATTGGTAAGTACTTATCACATGACTATGCCATGTGAATGTTCAATGTGCACAATTACGCGCGGTGCGGCACGAACATATTTCAAATGAACGCCCCTTATAGATGCAGTAACGTAACGGAATTTAAGTGAACTTACAAATTCCATGAAATCACGGAAGACCGAGATCTGTTAAGCTCCGCCTCCATATATGTAGCCTATGTGTTGCTGTGGGTGAATGAAAGTGATTCAAATCGGACCTGTTGAAAAGATGCTCTGAGGTTTATATGATTCGAGCCAGTAATTATATGAGCTCAAGCAACACTTCAATAAGGGAATTGTGTTCCTAACTGAAGGTAATTGTGATTATTAGTTTAGTTAGAGAATTACTACGCTTAACACAATCTACTTTCTAGCAGCTGACCCGAAGTAAGAAAGCGCAGATAACGTAACTACCACCTGTGCATTGAAGGCCCGTGACCCATGTACAAATAATATACTCGGTAGCTGAAACCCGAGATAATCCTAGTGAATAACCACAAAATAATGATTTAGTAATAGGATTAAACGAAGAGGAAGATAGGAAACTAGCTTCCTAATTTCATAAGCTTCAAAATAAAACAAAATTCGGCATAGTTCGCTCAATTGCCATATTCAACACCATGTGCCAGAAGGGGTGACGCAATGATTCATTGGAGAGCTCTCCATAACAGACAGATCTACAATATCCTTTTATATAGAAAGATGGGGAACTATACATCTATATAATACGCCTGTCCTAGGACACCCCATCTACACACTGTAGTGAGTGAAGGTGAAACTAGCGCCAGATCAACAGCACTGTCCTCATCGCCTGGACGGCTTGCTGTCCTGGTGGCACAGCCACTGTTGATACAAACCAGGTCAATGGTTTCAAGTGCAGTCTCGAGCTCCTCCCCCTGTGTATTGGAGGAAATGTGTCCCCATGATCTGCCTTTAGCGTTGAAGTCACCACAGAAAATAACATTTCTTTCGTGGCCTAATATGCCACTTAAGCACTGCCACTTCTGGGCGTCCATACTCTCATTGCGGGCATAGACATTAACCAACACGAATGGTATACTGGAATGAACTATCAACGCCTGTATTTATATATCGTCACTGTCCCAACTGGACATGTCTAGCTCTGACTCCACCATGCTGTCGCGAACGAGAATCTCCATTCCCAGATGTTGTCTGTTGTAGAAACATTTGAAGCCGGCAATTCGGAGTAGCTGATCGCCAAGTCTCGTCTCCTGGAGTGCTACAATGTCGTTCCTGTAAACTAGGGTTTCTAAAATAGAGCCCCGTTGTTTTACACTGGCACAGTTCCAATATAGAATACGGATATTCCTGAGTCCTAGACGGTGACACTTGAGTCTAAAACATCTCAAACCACCACGCCTACCTTGATTCTTTCTCCTTGCGCGGCTACCACGCCGCTTCGTTATGTTGACTGCTGACTGCTCGGAGAATACATGTTGTTCCGCCATGTTGAAAAAAACGAAACACAGAACCCACACACGCTGCTAAAGATTCACTCAAGGATGGCTTCGCTCGATGCACGAATTCCGTAGCACCCGCGCAGATCTTGAGTAGAAACTCCTGGTTTTACATCCTGGCACACCAATTACACGCAAAAGATGAATAAATCCATCCCCTACGCGAAAAAGTTAACGAACACAAAACAACCCGACCGTCCGTCGCCATATTGAAACCGGAAATGATCACAGTGGTGCTAGAAATTACCCATAATGTAACATCTCACAACACAAAGGGTGCTGGAACAAATAAGAATGCTCTGAATTGATGTTCATGACATTTCAGGCCATCGGGAAACAACTTATAGATTAATTGATATTTGCAATTGTGTTATAATTAAGTCATTATTGATTTGTTCCGATGCATACATATTTGAGTATTAATATTATTACAGATATTTATAATACGTCAGCAACAGTAATAGTCTCGTCATCAAAATGAGATCTAAAACCTGTCGAGCAGACGAAATGTAATCCCACGTTGCACGTTGTCTACGAGCGAAATCGTCGTACTACAGATAAGTTATGATAATTATTAAGATATATTCATGGTAATTCACTACTTTTGAAAAAAAACAATGAAATCATGAAAAAAAAAAAAATGAAAAAAAAAAAGAAAAGAAAAGAAAAGAAAAGAAAAGACAAACAAAAGGAAAGAACAAGATTTTGTCATCATTTCGTTTATTTCAATATTGAGTTATCACATGCAATATTAATTTAGTTTTGTCATTACAATACATATATTATGTACACATCGACACAAATTCCACAGGTTCAGTACGCCAAGTCACGTTACTTAAAACATAATAGCTAGGACATATAAATCAAAGGCTACTACTTGATAATCAAAACATTGAGACCACATACAGAGTAACGATAACGGACGTTCCGGAAGAAATAAAATGCAGGAGTACCTGAAAAATAAAATTTTGTTTTATGATGACATTTGATTAATTTTAAATATTCATTGATTTCATTTCAATGATATAAATGCATAGGTTAGTGTATATATATTTTAAATTGGTTGATGAACAGGATGCATGCAAATGAAAGGAATATTAGCCAACTAAGTACTTGAGTTAGTAATGTTATTAGTATGTTGTTAGAGTAGGAAAGAATATTGCAAGTGCATATTGGGCAGTCATACTCATGAGCCACAGATGTCAACGAAGAATATACATAAACAACATTATAAAGAGCCGGCAAGAATATGCACATATGTTATGGTGGCAAACCTCACATGAAGTCACTACACGGGAACACTCAAAGCACAGGGTTTTACGACAAATCTAGTCAGGTCAAAAGCACATTGGATTAGAGGAAGGTCGACTATGAAGATGCACAGCGAAGGCAAGAGCGATTCAATTACCAATGATGTCAGTGGAGGTTGGATGTGGTGAACACACACATTTAAGGAGCTACTGGGAATGTCGTGGGAGACATTGGGATCTCAGTTATGCTGGACTTCAATTCTCTGAAATAGTAAGACGTTTGGAGCCACACATTGTCTACGGGGGTTTCTGGGAAATATGTCCGATTTATAAAATTGTGTGTGTGTGATGATGTTCATGGCAATTCAGCTATTTACAAGTGAATGGGTTATAAAGATAGTGAATACGCTTTATTACTGGGAAAACACCTTGCCTCTCTAGCTGGCTAGATATCTTCCTGGCAATTACCTTCTCCAGCAGCTTGCCTATTGTATTCTGCATGGTTGTAATTCGATATCCCTGAATTTTTTTGTGGTCTTTGTCAGGCTTCGCAAGGGAATCGGACAGCTGTGTAACCATTCCTCCTTGATGCTAGCACTCACTATACTGTTGTTGTACATGTCTGCTAGTTTCTCTAGCTCATTGTCGGTACACTTATTGATGTCGTCGTATCTTATGCCATCAGGACCTGGAGCGCTGTTTTTTGATCGTCGAAGTACAGCCTTGATTTCTTTCACTGTCACTGTGTCTTCATCCGAAGTGTTCTGGGCCTTGCATCTGTCTGAGGTGACCTCCTTGGCCAGATTTCGGCCTCCCATGTCTGTCTGGTTGCTCTGCTCAAGATAGCGTTCAAAGAGGGCTTTGACCTTGTCCTCGTCAGTCCTCTGCCATATGATGTCAGCACCTTGGAAGTCAGAAATGCTCTTATTCTTGACTACACCACTCATGCTTTTATGTAGTCGCCAGAACAATTTCAGTTACTTGTCTGTGCTTACTCTTTGACACACCTCTGCCCATTTTTCGCTTTTAACCACTTTGACCAGTTTCTTGAAATAGCTTACTTTTGTGTGCATCTCTCTTTCTAAGTGCATGCAGGGACTAGGATGACCAGATCTGTTCTTCTTGGCATTTTGCCATCTCCTTACAGCACTACGCTTATCCACCCAAGCCTTCTCCACCTCGAAATTACACCACGGTGACTGCTCTCAGCGTTTTTCCTGCCCTGAAACTTTCTGCGCTTGTCCACAGATGTGGTGAGTAAAATAAGACCTCTGGAGCGGTCTCGGCTGGCAAGATTAGTTTCATCTTCGTGCCAGGGCATGCGGGAGTACAAGGAAATGAGCGGGCTGACAAGCTCGCAGGTGAGGCTACTGTGGAGGGCGGACGCGCCATGGACCAGGCTGACATTCTGAATGCTCTACGAGAAGTAAGACTTTTGCGAGAACCAAGTGATGACTGTGAATCTACAATAATGGCCAGACTGCTAGAGCAGCAAATTAAAAGAGGGGTGGCCAAACAAGAACACTACGCAGGAAGCCAAAGAAGATTGATAAACCAACACAGAACTGGCGTCGTTAGCCGCTACACGCTGCGGGATTTGCTGAGGAGGGGATCCGAGCACTTATGGACTGAATGGTTCGATGTGCAATGAGGATGATCTGTCGACTAACTAACTAACCACTGTGATCAATCATGTAAATTACTGTATTATATGCGCAATATTCCTAAAGTAATGTGATGTATGCACTTGTCTGATATGTTATATATGTTTGATGTAAGGCCTGATTGTAAAGAACAATAGTTAATTAATTGTACATGTAACCAGCTGTATGCATTGTGCTGTTTAATTAAAAAATAAGGGAAATTTATAGACATAACAAATTCGATAGATTTATAAAGAAAAAAGTTAGTGTTCTGAAATGCAATGTTCTTTTGTCGCTGTGTAATGTATATGACATAATCGATGTATCTGTCCTGACTTGTTTATTCTTTCTAAGCTATGTTTCTTGTGTAGAACTGGGCAGTAATTATCATCTTTTCGTGTCACTTATGTTGTTACTGACTTAAAATTATCTATTTGACGTGTTCTTTCTTTCCGTTCATAATCAGATATACCCATGCATTTCCAATATCGATTCCAATTTCTGATTTTCACATCCTGTGTTCTATTGTCAATTTGAGTTTTGGGAACACCCTGTTTAGGCAATTCTGTTATTAAATTGTCTGGATTAGTATAGAGGACTTGTCATATCTTTGGCGGAGTTTCGTCCTGCCAGTTTAATTTTGTATAAGCCACCATATCTGTTTGTCGTATTTTGGCAGTCTTTTTCGACCGACGCTGTCGCCTGTTGTTCTTTCGGTATGTATCCTCTTCCTACAACATATCATCTGAGCTTGACTCGTATCTTTTAGCTGCACACCCGTGTATGTGATCTACGTATAAGCTATTATTGTCTAAGTATGGTGTAAAGAATTGTTTAATTATTGGTGTTCTGTCACTAAATGAAGGACTAATAGCCTAAACATTTCAATACCAAATGTAGCCTTGTCAAGTTCTTGTTGACTTAAGTTCGATCTGATAGGTAATGAATCCTAAGTAATATCTGTATGTGTCAACCCTTGTAAACTGTTATGTGTCTTTTGTGTATTGTCACTAATACCATATGTCATTTTAGTGGTTATAGATTGACTTGTTTGGTTTTGGTTTCCTATGACGTTTTCTTCCATTTCATAAATGTTGGTCTCTATTTCTGAATCATCGCTTACGACAGGTATCTTTTTGTCTTCTGTCAGGAAAATTAATGTTGCGCAATTTCCTTCCTGTATTTCCATATTGTCCTTTTCCCATTGCTATACTTCTTTGGCGGTACACTCTTTTACTCCTGGAATATGTCCCACAATTAGTTCGGTCGTTAGCTGTGGCAGCACTGCAATGTTACACGTCCTTAATAGTACGGGCAATAAATGTCTGTCGATGCCACTTCGAATTGTTATAGCGATCCACCAAATGTTCTACATATGACTTTCTCATTGGTGTAATCCTCCTCTTTCACTAGTTTTAGGTCAACTCCAATCATCGAGGTCCCTGTGTCTCTAATCATTCTGACTGCTAATCAATTGACAACTGCACATCCAACGTTCAGTCTTCCATCCCTTTTATATGCGGAGTTTGCCTCTTGCACGTACGCTCTGTTCTGATTGTTCTCCTGTCGTTTATACTTGTCAGACGCGTTATCGTATTGCTGGTCATCGTCGTCGCTACTTGACATAGCATAGGCTAAACCTGCAATTTTAGTCATCTGTCGTAGTTTACAAAACGTGACTATGAGTCCGAAGCTATTACACGCGAAGCATTTTAGGTTGTTTTTTGTAGTCTGTGTATTTATAGTTACGTTTCAATGATAGTTCTTTAATGTAAGACTCGTACTCTGGGTTAGCATCATACATTTCCCCTGTACCGTGTTGACTTCGACAATATCTACACTGGACTACGTGCCCTTTCTTGTGTTAGATCGTTGTTGGCCCTGTATATTTGTCCTGACGTTGAAATTTGTTTGGAGAATTGCTATATTTGGGACTAGGTATTCTGGCGGATGCACCTATGACAAGTTCTGGTTGAGCACTCTCTGCACAAACGTCCTTATGTGCGTTATAGAATGACTCTCCCTTTGCTTCCATTTCAGCTACTGAAGCACATTTGTTTTCTATAAGGAATGTTGCCATTGTGTGTGGTACTGCAGAAATAAGTTTATCTCTGAGTATAAGGTCTCTTAGTTTGTCGAAATTGTTTCCTACCTCAGCCGATTTCAACCATCTGTCAAAGAGCAATGTTGTTTCTGAAACGAAATCTAGAAATGTTTGGTTTGACTTGGGTCCCAGTGTCTTGTATGCTGTTCGAAGACATGCAGTCTCCACCGAGACATGCGCAAGGAGTCTTTGTTTAATGTATTGGTAATCAGTACGTCGTTGTTCTGGTATGAGTTCGATTACCTTTAACGGCTCCCCTGACACGTGGCTATGAAGTAGCACGCCCCACTGGTCAGCCGGTACCTCGTAATGAGTTAAGAGGACCTCAAAATTAGTCAACCATGCGGAAATGGAGTCCCCTTGTGTCAGCAACTTGTGCGCTGCAGCTTTCAAGACTCCGCTACTTTCGCACTGCACGAAATAACACTTCATAACATTTGCGAAAGGAATGCAATTTATTCAGAGCCGACATGTGAATGGCTCTACAAGCGTTAGGTTTCATCATTGTTACACAATATGAATATATCAACGTGATGATAGATGATGCTAGCATTACACAATCTAAATGATATAGCCCTATGTTTGCCTATAGCCTAGAAAGCTATCGTATTGGTCAAGGATACGTCCGACCTCTATACCGTCTCCAGTCAGTCTCCTCCGCTCTACACATAGCGTGGACAAGCACGGACACTTTACTCTCCGTGCCGTCACTATTATTGCGTGCCTGGTCTTGCCAGCACGCCGGCTGGTGAGTTAGAGTAACCTGGCATATCACGGTTACTCGTAAGGACTAGCAACCCAATTGCTTGGGGAAAGCCCTCGCTCATCCGTACTTGTTGACCTCTGGTCTGACACAAATGTGTCCCCCAGTGAGGTTATAAATAGTACTCGGTGTCTTCCCTGTCTGGGTGTCTCTCTACTAGCCTAGTGTTAACTCCTTACTCCTGTAAGGTCTTATTGAGATGCTGACAGGGTCCCCTCCACTCCGCGAAGTGTTACTTCCCCATTCTCATCTTTGTAACACTTCTTGGTCACAAAAGAAAAATTGGTTGTCCCAATTTTGTCAGATCGCCAATAAGTATAGAACTTTCTAGTTTGGGGATAGAACAATATCTTCTACCTTCATTCACAGTGTTCTATCTTTTCACTTGGCTGATGTAGTAGCCCATGTCTCAGTATAGTTGGATATATAGATATCTCAAGGATTGGTAGTGAACCGGAAACCGTTGTCTTATGACTTATGTCCTGGCTTCTGTCGTTTGACCCTATGTCTTTTGACTTCTACCCATTGACTTCCGTCTTGACCTGTTCCTCATATTGCCCAAAATGACAACCCACACACTAGTTGACTCTGTTATGAGTACAACACATGAGCACCAAGTGTTCATGTTCCCAACAATATCCCCTCCAACTCTATACACATAGCTCTACTGTTCACCTTCTTGCTTCCGCATGTGAAAAAGCTATGTTCACTGTTACATTTACGTTTCTGATTATTTATTGTGTCCCCTGTATTTAGAGTTATTGTTCTTTGACTTAATTGGTGTGTGCAACTTTTATGTGTTCGTTTTCCTGTTTGTTTGCGTGTTTTTTAATACTCTAAAGTGTACTTAACTCTCTAACGTGTGTATGTGTTAGTGTACTAAATGTGTGTGTTCCTTCGAGCGCCGCAAATCGGTTTATTGTGGTTACAAACGTTCGTTATTTTTATTTGTGACCACAATTCCGTTTTCTGAGGCTCAAAGTACGTTCTATCTATACTCTGCTAAAGTGTGGCTGTAACACATATAAAAACCTTGACAACACATTGGAAACACACATGACACAGACAAGTCAAATAAGACTTTCCCAACGTTGGGAAAAAATATTTTCAGCTGTCTTTCTCTCTCGCACTCTTCCTTTCAATGTTTACTAAGTTTTTGCATTCTCTCCTCGCATTTTCTCTTCTTTCATTCATCTTTCATTCCCTTTCATACTGTTCTTTCACTCAATCATTCTCTCGTCGCTAAAATATGTTTCATAGTATTACATACATAAACAATATATATATACATTAAATGATTGGCTGAATTATAACAGTAATCACGCCAAATGACTGCGTTTTGTTTGCACGCGTCATGTCTGTACAAAAATATACATCGTTATAAGGATGGTTTGTTACCGATCCTCACATAGTAACTTCGATACTTTGGTGTGCTGACCTAAATTACCTTCAAGGGAAATAATTTACTACTACTTTCATTTAAGAAAAATGGATTAATTACCTTAAATGTTATGTGTGAAAAAGATTATATTAATTACTAAATGATTGATGTTAGTTTTGAAATGATATTTTAATTAAATGGATGTATAAATGATTCTAATTATATGATAATAAATTAATATAATATCTAACAATTATATTTCAATAATGGATGTTTTAATAAATGGGTTATTAATTAAATGATGGTGATTTCTAACTACGCAAATAAGAAAATAAAGTTATATATGCGTTTACACAATTTGCAATAGAATAAATAATAGAGAAATGAAGTTATAGATACTGTAAATAAAATAATAATGTACATATATCACAGTTACATTTCTATATCTAATTACACTAAGTTGACGTCCTCCTCTGCGTTGTGAAGCTAGAGCAAATCTCTTTGTAGACTATACTAACATAGTTCATTCCGCCAAAGTGTTTAATGCTCTTCTTGAAGGATAGTGTATTAATATAGTTGCCTATCACTTTATGTAGGTCCATAGCTAACCCTGTACTGTTATTCGGGGTCTAAGCGTTGGTTAAATAAGTTCTAGATTCATGGTCTAAGCTGGGTTCGCTGTCCTCTCGGCGTTAGTTCCCATAATCTAAATTACGTGTGTCTCAGCGCATGCTAATTCTGCGTCTGTTCGTTACAGTTTTCATAGCACTGTTCTATTCACACAAGTGAAGTATCAGGCGATAGTAACGCACTTACGATATGTCTTACTCACCACAAATGGCACTTGGTTATTTAACATTATAGTGTCACTGTTTCTGGTGGTGTATGGTCGCTTCCTTCCTGTAACTCAGGTATTTGAATGGATGAAGGACGACTCAAAATGTCTGCAATCGTATTTAATCTCCCTTTTAAATGCTGGATGGTAAATGTGTAATTTTGGAGAATCAAAGCCCACCTGTAAATTCTATTGTTGGTAGGATGTCCCGATTGCCTCACAGACAATGGAGAGTTGTCGGATTGGATCTCAAACTGTGCTCCTGCCAAAAATCGATGAAACTTTCTCACACAATAGATCAAACTAAGGCCTTTCATTTCTGATGCTGAGTATCTTCCTTCAGCAGGAGTGATGTTGCGACCTACGGGGTGGAACGTCCCGTCTTAAAACTGACCTAGTATTCCAGATATGGATATGGCACTCATATCTGTGCGTAAGAAATAAGTGAGTTTTGGATTAGGCATATGAAGGATAGATGGAACGATGAAAACATTTTTCAATTTCGATACCGCACTAATTAATCGTGCATCTTTTACAGATAACTTAGCCGAAGCTTTAAGGTGTTAGCAAAAACACCTGGTGATTTCCCCCAGGTTTGAAATGAATTTAGTATAGTGGTTTACCAAACCCAGTAAACTTTGGACCAGTTGTTTTGGTCGTTGGCATTCTCAACTTCAGAATCTTAGTAACGATTCTGTCATCAGTTTTCAATTGGCCCCTGCAGATGGTATGACCAAGGAAGTCAATTTGTTCTATGCCCAACTCTACTTTGGACGGCTTAGATGTGAGTCCAAACAATCTCAACCTGTTGAAGACTTGTCGATGTTTCAGTAGGTGTTTTGTCCCGTCTTTTGTCTGACTGAATCTGTTATTTTTATATGTCGAGATATTTGTCGCAGTTACGTTTAATGTAGGAACTGGTAGTTCCATCTCGTCCAATACTGTTGTGCTACTACTTGTGTGTGCTGTTATCTGACTAAGTGTGCTTGCGTTGTCGCTGATGTGTGTTTCCCTACCTAGTGAAGTTGAGTTATGTTTGTCTGTCGTCTCATTGCTTGGTGTTGGAGCAATCTGGTCGTCTGTCTGTTGTACTTTTTGTGAAACGTATGGTTTCAGGATGTTGATATGAAATGTCTCTAAGTGTTCTTTTATCGACATTTCATGATCTGCATCTGATATTTTGAGTTTAACGTTGAGAGGCCCTTGGCAGCATGCTAGTACCATGTTATGTTTATCCGTTAGTTGAATCACAACCTTTTGGTTTGGTTTAAGGTGAATCGTTTTAGTACCCTTGTTTGGATAGTTCTGGTTTCCATTACTCGACACCTGCATTAGGGGTCCAGTAATATCGACCGCTGTACTTTCAAGTGGTCTAGATGCTATCACTGACCGTTGCACTTCGGTCTTTACATGCTTTTTCTTTCGTACTCGATGTTGACACACATTACAAGAGCGACAGAAAGATTTTATGTCCGAACAAAATTTCGGCCAGTAAAATTGTGATAGAATTCTGGCTCGCGTTTTATGATAGCCCAAATGTTCAGCAAACGGTGGTGAATGTGCGATTTTTAGCACCTTTTTCCGGTATAATACAGGTAACACCATCTGCTGAATTTCATGGTTATTATATGTGTAATAACGTATGAGAATTCCGTTAACCTTTTTAAAGTAGCAGGAAGAATTTTTAGAAACTTTCTTTCGCTCACACAAGAGGTAAAATACGGTGTGAGTGTTTGGTCGGTGCTTTGTGCCTCGCTCAACTTTTGGCGAGTATTGTTGGTATCTGCACCACTAGGTGTTAGTAGCTGTAATGTTTCATTTTGTAAGTCAGTATACTTTGTTTCTGTATCTGACGTGGTTACAGCGTTGACCATATGTGTTTCATTCCAGGCTTTTATGTTGTCGTCTGTACATTCTTTCAATGCATCAAAACATCCTAAAATAAGATCTGTACAAGGATCTTGGAGGATAGCGCACGTAAATGTGCCGGTAAGGAACGGGGTATTGATATGCGCTTTTTCCAGTGGATATTTCTCGATGGTTCCAGAGAAAGTACGGCATTTGACAATTTCACCCGTATAGTCTTCAGGTCTAGCAAGTTCTCTCCTTAATCCCAGTATGGTACTGCCGCTATCAACTAAGCATTGGCATGGTTTACCATTGACCTGTGCATCGTAGAACTTAAGGTTACCTCTGGAGGCACATGCTGCATTAGCTTCTTCATTTGAACATGATATTATGTGTCCATATTTCAATCTCCCCTCCGCATGAAATTGCTGGCATACTTTACACCTTTTAAAGTCAAAAATATCGGTTACTGCTGATACACTTTGACATTCATTCGTTGGCAATACATTGACAAGTTCGGGATCTATGTCACTCTCATCGTCTGATGATGTTTCGATGAGGGCTGCGTTGTTTGCCTTCATTCTCTGTCTCCCAAGACATTTATTACTATAATGGCCATAACTAGAACAAAAATAACATTTTACAGCACGTTTAAACGATGATCTTCTGCTTTCTTGCTTACTTATCACTTGTTCTAGGTGTGCTGGATATGTGGGGTTCTTGTCACACATCGAATAAGTTGGATGGAAAAGATTGCAATAAATACATTGAGGTGGTTTCTGATATGGTTTGTCCTTTTTACTATAGTCTTTCTGTTTGTAGGATCTATCCGGGATTCTGTTTGCAAAAGCTGTAATTTCTGTGTCATATGATGTAGTTTTAAATATGTCCCGATTAGAGGAAAAATAAGCTGACCCCCGTTTCTCTAATTGGTATATCTGACTGTTGTAAGAATTTAGCAAACGGGGTAGGCACTGTAGAAACAACTTTGTCCATTACCATTAGTTCTTCTAGTTTTTCATAGCTGTTACCTACTTTCGCCGCCTTAGTCCATTTTTTAAATGTGCTCTGCACGTTAGAAATGTAGTCTAAGAACGTTTCAGTTGTTTTGGTTTAATCTGTGAGAATTGAATTTGGTAACCAGTAGCGTCCAAAAGAAAATGTTGCATTATCCTATCGTGTATGTACCCGGTAATTTTTTCTAAGATCTGTAGGTATGGATTCTATTACTTTTAAAGGCTCCCCACTCAAGTTCCTCATGTAAATCATTGCCCAATCCTCTAAAGGTATTTTCTGTGTTTTTAGTTGGAACTCTATATTTTTAGTCCATGCGCTGATTGAATCACCTACAGTGTATGGTTTAAACAGGCCCTTGTACTTACTAAATTTTTTTGTTCTTCTTGGCTCTTTTGTTTGCTAGAGGCTATTTGTATGTTAGAATCTACCTCCAAATTTTCCCTTTATTTTTAGTTTAGTTTCTGAATCTGCTTTTGTTTGGTGGCTTCCTCTGCTTTTTTGTTAGTAAGTTTTAAAGTCTAACTGTTTCTGTTTGATAATTTGGGCCGACTCTAATTTCTTCTGTTCTAACTCTAATTTTTTCTGGTCTAACTCTAATTTTTTTCTGTTTGGTATGATCGGCTTTACTTTTTTTCTGTTTGGTAGCCTATCGGCCCCTACTTGTTTCTGTTTGGTAGCCTCCTCGATTTCTTTCATTTCTTTTTGATGTTTCCTTTCTATTGCCCCTTCATCCCTCTGTCTAGCTAGCTCTTCTTTATACTTTTTATCCCGCCCCTTTTTTTTAGCTTATCTCCAGTGGGCCCATGGCGATGCCCGCCTGGATACATTCATTTAGTGACGCCATTTTGTGGGGTAATGTTAGTTCAAAAAAGATAAAACAATAATATGCACAGAATAGTTTTCAATAATGTGTTAGTAAATGTACATCATTCGCTGGGAAAAAAAGATGCATGATTAAGTTAGAGCATATCAAAATATTCGGAAAATATACTCATCTAAATTTTTTGGACAGTCGGTACTTAGGATGTTCCACCGCAGTCTTTCACACTACACACTGGTTTTATTTGCTGACACAAAGGGCTGCGTTCTGGTTAGTAGAGCAGCAAAAAATTTGACACACGCTTAAGTTGAAAAAACAAGCTCAAAATTCATCATATTCTATCAAATATTTCATATTTATAAAGTTGTTACTATAATTTCTTTTTTCATGCGATTGGTGAATGAGAATGTGATAAATAGTGATAAATGGGATTAATGATGAATGATATGATCGTCTGAATGATTGTTAGATGATAAATGAGATGATTTTCGTATGGCCGTCAATGTCGTTTTGTCTTCGCCGTTTGACTCTGGCGTACCTTCGTTCTAGGCTGCAGTTCGTCGCTTCTCTATTTATTGATTTCGTAGAATGGTGACATTTATGGCTGTATCACACGCAATGGAATGTACACGGTGGTTACGATGGGAATGTTCACTGATGATTTTATACATTTCAATTGCTTTTAGTATAAAATCACACTTTCAAAATAATATTGGGAAAATTTCCACAAACCTTTTTACCGATCTTTAAATTTGAAAAAAATGCAGTCAAGAGTCAACCCGAAAGAAATATACATAAACAACATTATAAAGAGCCGCAAGAATATGCACATATGTTATGGTGGCAAACCTCACATGAAGTCACTACACGGGAACACTCAAAGCACAGGGTTTTACGACAAATCTAGTCAGGTCAAAAGCACATTGGATTAGAGGAAGGTCGACTATGAAGATGCACAGCGAAGGCAAGAGCGATTCAATTACCAATGATGTCAGTGGAGGTTGGATGTGGTGAACACACACATTTAAGGAGCTACTGGAATGTCGTGGGAGACATTGGGATCTCAGTTATGCTGGACTTCAATTCTCTGAAATAGTAAGACGTTTGGAGCCACACATTGTCTACGGGGGTTTCTGGGAATATGTCCGATTTATAAAATTGTGTGTGTGTGATGATGTTCATGGCAATTCAGCTATTTACAAGTGAATGGGTTATAAAGATAGTGAATACGCTTTATTACTGGGAAAACACCTTGCCTCTCTAGCTGGCTAGATATCTTCCTGGCAATTACCTTCTCCAGCAGCTTGCCTATTGTATTCTGCATGGTTGTAATTCGATATCCCTGAATTTTTTGTGGTCTTTGTCAGGCTTCGCAAGGGAATCGGACAGCTGTGTAACCTTTTCCTCCTTGATGCTAGCACTCACTATACTGTTGTTGTACATGTCTGCTAGTTTCTCTAGCTCATTGTCGGTACACTTATTGATGTCGTCGTATCTTATGCCATCAGGACCTGGAGCGCTGTTTTTTGATCGTCGAAGTACAGCCTTGATTTCTTTCACTGTCACTGTGTCTTCATCCGAAGTGTTCTGGGCCTTGCATCTGTCTGAGGTGACCTCCTTGGCCAGATTTCGGCCTCCCATGTCTGTCTGGTTGCTCTGCTCAAGATAGCGTTCAAAGAGGGCTTTGACCTTGTCCTCGTCAGCCCTCTGCCATATGATGTCAGCACCTTGGAAGTCAGAAATGCTCTTATTCTTGACTACACCACTCATGCTTTTATGTAGTCGCCAGAACAATTTCAGTTACTTGTCTGTGCTTACTCTTTGACACACCTCTGCCCATTTTTCGCTTTTAACCACTTTGACCAGTTTCTTGAAATAGCTTACTTTTGTGTGCATCTCTCTTTCTAAGTGCATGCAGGGACTAGGATGACCAGATCTGTTCTTCTTGGCATTTTGCCATCTCCTTACAGCACTACGCTTATCCACCCAAGCCTTCTCCACCTCGAAATTACACCACGGTGACTGCTCTCAGCGTTTTTTCCTGCCCTGAAACTTTCTGCGCTTGTCACAGATGTGGTGAGTAAAATAAGACCTCTGGAGCGGTCTCGGCTGGCAAAGATTAGTTTCATCTTCGTGCCAGGGCATGCGGGAGTACAAGGAAATGAGCGGGCTGACAAGCTCGCAGGTGAGGCTACTGTGGAGGGCGGACGCGCCATGGACCAGGCTGACATTCTGAATGCTCTACGAGAAGTAAGACTTTTGCGAGAACCAAGTGATGACTGTGAATCTACAATAATGGCCAGACTGCTAGAGCAGCAAATTAAAAGAGGGGTGGCCAAACAAGAACACTACGCAGGAAGCCAAAGAAGATTGATAAACCAACACAGAACTGGCGTCGTTAGCCGCTACACGCTGCGGATTTGCTGAGGAGGGGATCCGAGCACTTATGGACTGAATGGTTCGATGTGCAATGAGGATGATCTGTCGACTAACTAACTAACCACTGTGATCAATCATGTAAATTACTGTATTATATGCGCAATATTCCTAAAGTATTGTGATGTATGCACTTGTCTGATATGTTATATATGTTTGATGTAAGACCTGATTGTAAAGAACAATAGTTCCTTAATTGTATATGTAACCAGCTGTATATGCATTGTGTCGTTTAATTACAAAATAAGGGAAATTTATAGACATAACAAATTCGAAAGATTTATAAAGAAACAGGTTAGTGTTCAGAAATGCAATGTTCTTTTGTCGCTGTGTAATGTATATGACATAATGGATGTATCTGTCCCGACTTGTTTATTCTTTCTAAGCTATGTTTCTTTAATGTATAGAACTGGGCAGTAATTAGCATCTTTTCGTGTGACATATGTTGTTACTGACTTAAATTTATCTATTTGACGCGTTCTTTCTTTCCGTTCATCATCAGATATATCCATGCATTTCCAATATCGATTCTAATTTCTGATTTTCACATCCTGTGTTCTATTGTCAATTTGAGTTTTGGGAACACCCTGTTTAGGCCATTCTGTTATTAAATTGTCTGGATTAGTATAAAGGACTTGTGATATCTTTGGCGGAGTTTCGTCCTGCCAGTTTAATTTGTATAAGCCACCATATCTGTTTGTCGTATTTTGGCAGTCTTTTTCGACCGACGCTGTCGCCTGTTGTTCTTTCAGTATGTATCCTCCTCCTACAACATATCATCTAAGCTTGACTCGTATCTTTTAGCTGCACACCCGTGTATGTGATCTACGTATAAGCTATTATTGTCTAAGTATGGTGTAAAGAATTGTTTAATTATTGGTGTGCTGTCACTAAATGAAGGATTAATAGCCTAAACATTTCAATACCAAATGTAACATTGTCAAGTTCTTCTTGAGTTAAGTTCGATCTGATAGGTAATGAACCCCAAGTAATATGTGTATGTGTCAACCCTTGTAAACATTTATGTGTCTTTTGCGTATTGTCATTAATACCATCTGTCATTTTAGTGGTTATTGATTGACTTGTTTGTTTTTGGTTTCCTATGACGTTTTCTTCCATTTCATAAATGTTGGCCTCTATTTCTGAATCATCGCTTACGACAGGTATCGTTTTGTCTTCTGTCGGGAAAATTAATGTTGCTCAATTTCCTTCCTGTATTTCCATGTTGTCCTTTTCCCATTGCTATACTTCTTGGGCGGTACACTCTTTTACTCCTGGAATATTTCCCACAATTAGTTCGGTCGTTAGCTGTAGCAGCACTGCAATGTTACACTTCCTTGATAGTACGGGCAATAAATGTCTGTCGATGCCACTTCGAATTGTTCTAGCGATCCACTAAATGTTCTGCATATGACTTTCTCATTGGTGTAATCCGTCTCTTTCATTAGTTTTCGGTCAACTCCAATAATCGAGGTCCCTGTGTCTCTAATCATTCTGACTGCTAATCAATTGACAACTGCACGTCCAACGTTCAGTCTTCCATCCCTTATATATGCGAAGTTTGCCTCTTGCACGTACGCTCTGTTCTGATTGTTCTCCTGTCGTTTATACTTGTCAGACTCGTTATCGTATTGCTGGTCATCGTCGTCGCTACTTGACATAGCATAGGCTAAACCTGCATTTTTAGTCATCTGTCGTAGTTTACAAAACGTGACTACGTGTCCGAAGCTATTACACGCGAAGCATTTTAGGTAGTTTTTGTAGTCTGTGTATTTGTAGTTACGTTTCAATGCTAGATCTTTGATGTAAGACTCGTACTCTGGGTTAGCATTACACATTTCCCCTGTACCGTGTTGACGTCGACAATATCTACACTGGACTGTCGTGACCTTTCTTGTGTTAGCCAGTTGTTGGCCATGTCTATATTTGTCTTGACGTTGAAATTTGTTTGGAGAATTGCTATATTTGTGGCTAGGTATTCTGGCGGATGACCCTATGATAAGTTCTGGTTGAGCATTCTCTGCAAAAACCTCCTATATGCATTATAGAATGTGTCTCCCTTAGCTTCGAATTCGGCTACTGAAGCACATTTGTTTTCTATAAGGATATGTTGCCATTGTGTGTGGCACTGCAGAAATAAGCTTGTCTCTGAGCATCAGGTCTCTTAGTTTGTCAAAAATCGTTCCCTACCTCAGCCTATCTCAACCACCTGTCAAAGAGTAAAAGTTGTCTCCGAAACGATATCTAGAAATGTTTGGTTTTACTTGGGTCCCAGTGTCTTGTATGCTGTTCGAAGACATAGCAGTGTCCAACAAGAAATGCGCAAGGAGTCTTTGTTTCATGTATTGGTAATCAGTACGTCGTTGTTCTGGTATGAGTTCGACTACCTTTAACGGCTCCCCTGAAAGGTGGCTATGAAGTAGCATGGCCCACAGGTCAGCCGTTACCTCGTAATGAGTTAAGAGGACCTCAAAATTAGTCAACCATGCGGAAATGGAGTCCCCTTGTGTCAGCAACTTGTGCGCTGCAGCTTTCAAGACTCCGCTACTTTCGCACTGCACGAAATAACACTTCATAACATTTGCGAAAGGAATGCAATTTATTCAGAGCCGACATGTGAATGGCTCTACAAGCGTTAGGTTTCATCATTGTTACACAATATGAATATATCAACGTGATGATAGATGATGCTAGCATTACACAATCTAATGATATAGCCCTATGTTTGCCTATGGCCTAGAAAGCTATCGTATTGGTCAAGGATACGTCCGACCTCTATACCGTCTCCAGTCAGTCTCCTCCGCTCTACACATAGCGTGGACAAGCACGGACACTTTACTCTCCGTGCAGTCTACTATATTGCGTGCCTGGTCTTGCCAGCACGCCGGCTGGTGAGTTAGAGTAACCTGGCATATCACGGTTACTCGTAAGGACCAGCAACCCAATTGCTTGGGGAAAGCCCTCGCTCATCCGTACTTGTTGACCTCTGGTCTGAGCACAAATGTGTCTCCCCAGTGAGGTTATAATAGTACTCGGTGTCTTCCCTGTCTGGGTGTCTCTCTACTAGCCTAGTGTTAACTCCTTACTCCTGTAAGGTCTTATTTGAGATGCTGACAGGGTCCCCTCCACTCCGCGAAGTGTTACTTCCCATTCTCATCTTTGTAACACTTCTTGGTCACAAAAGAAAATTGGTTGTCCCAATTTTGTCAGATCGCCAATAAGTATAGAACTTTCTAGTTTGGGGATAGAACAATATCTTCTACCTTCATTCACAGTGTTCTATCTTTTCACTTGGCTGATGTAGTAGCCCATGTCTCAGTATAGTTGGATATATAGATATCTCAAGGATTGGTAGTGAACCGGAAACCGTTGTCTTATGACTTATGTCCTGGCTTCTGTCGTTTGACCCTATGTCTTTTGACTTCTACCCATGACTTCCCTGGCCC
>JACEFZ010025681.1:5000-28236 GCA_014155875.1 Cepaea nemoralis
CAATCTTCCTACCAACTAACTCTACGAGACAATCTTCCTACCAACTAACTCTACGAGACAATCTTCCTACCAACTAACTCTACGAGACAATCTTCTTACCAACTAACTCTACGAGACAATCTTCCTACCAACTAACTCTACGCTACCAATGCCAAACCTGGACAATGTCAGGGGAAAAAAACAGAAGGGGAAAAATTACAACAACTGAAATGAGATTCCTGAGAAGAAAACTCAATGTATCAAGAAGAGACAAAATCAGAAATGAAGAAATCAGGACTAAAGTGGGAGTTATAGCAGCGCTAGGGTTTATCTGAAAATAACAAGTTAAGCGGTTTGGCCATATAACTAGGTTACCAACTAACAGTGTACCACAGCAAGCAATAATGTACAGACCTAAAGGAAGCAGACGAAGAGGCCGACAACTTAAACTATGGACAGAAGGAATAACAGAGTCCATGGTAATCACAATATATGAAGGCGGGACCTCTCCCGCTGTTTATACTTCACCTGGACACCGCAAGGTAAAAGAGGAACAAGATGAGATGAGATGAGACATTTATTGTAATGTACGAATCCTCGGTAGGGTGTGGGATTTTTTTCTGTCGGGGGTAAAAATAAATCCCTAACCTGCACAGTTCGCGGCGACTGCACTAGCCATGCAGCCTTAATTCCTCAGGCTCAAGACCCCTTTGTCCTACACCGCAAGGTACTATAGGCAATATATGACACTTTTTTGTTTCTGTTAAATTTCGTATTAACTACACCTTCCTTTGTTTTGGTCTATATAGAAGTGGTAGCTACAGAAACGTCGGACAGGTGCGTTGTATTGTATTTTATTCTTAATTATTTCATTGATATTTGTCTTAGTATTCATTATATTATTAGATTATTTTTGCCAATTTTCCCCTGCATAAATTATTGTGTTTAGGTGAACTGAGACCCTAGTCCGGCATGTATATGTGTTTATTTTCTTTATTTGTTCTTAATTTTTTAAAATGCATTTTGTTCTCTCTCCCGCTGACACCCAGAAAGATGTGTTCGACAGCAACGTGCTGCCCTCATTCTGCCAAATGTGGACCCGTCACTCGGTCATGCCCAGTCTTCAATTAATCCCTTGTTGTGATAATGAAATCTGGCCTCAACAGCTACAGACGTTGCTGGGGGGATATATATATATATAATTGAAGATATGGAAGGAATCAACATTGGGGGACGATGCATCAATAACATTAGATATGCAGATGATACAGTCTTGATTGCAGACAATGAACAGGACCTGCAAAATTTAGTAGATGCGGTTGTTACACACAGTGAATAACGAGGGTTAGAAGTAAATTGTAAAAAGACACAGATTATGGTCGTCACTAGGAAGAACGAAATACCACAATGTAATATACAAGTAAATGGGAATATTCTTCAACAAGTGAATAGGTACAATTATCTCGGAAACAGTAATAACATCTGATGGGAGGTGCCTTGAAGAGATTAGAACAAGAATCGCCATGGCAAAAGTAGCCTTTAGCAAGATGAAAAACATACTGACCAATAAAAAGATGTCAATTGAAACGAGAAAAAGAGTGTTGAGATGCTACATAGAACCTGTACTTTTATATGGATGTGTAGCTTGTACAATGAGCAGTCAAGCTGAAAAACATCTGATGGCTGTAGAAATGTGGTTTCTGAGGAAAATGCAAAGAATACCATGGACAGCCAGAAAGACCAATGAACAAGTCCTTCAAGAAACAAATGAAGATCGAAAACTGATAAGTGACGTTAGACGCAGACAGTCAAAATTGTTTGGGCATGTTATGAGAAGAAATGAATTGGAGAACTTGGTGACAACTGGCAAGATCGAAGGGAACAGACCAATCGGAAGACCGAAAAGCAAATACCTGGATGGCTTGGCCTCGTGGCATGGTCGAGACAGAAACACTGAGCTGATCCACGACTCTGGTGATCGAGTGAGATGGCAAAACATGACCGCCCACGCTTACCGGCATGGCACATGATGGATGGATGGATACTTCGGTGATGTAGGATTTACAAAACTGGACTCAACCTTCAGATGTCGCTGGCTGGATTATTGTACTACATTTTGAATAACGAAGACACAAACAATAGATTGCACTATTTATTGCCTGGCATATTTCGCTGCATTTCTTCAGGTACATACTGCAGAATTCACATAACATGAAATAAAATAACTAGATAAATCCTTCATGCTGAAATATACACATATTCGCTTAGTAATGTCGATTGTCTACCACGGTAATTTTAAACTGACTAACAAGTCTTTCTGTTGGCACAAAACTGGCCGATGTAGATTAATCATTATGACTTCTGCAAAGTACTTCACTTTGTTTGCTAATTCAGTAAATATGTGTGTTGACTGGAATAAAATTAATTTGTCATTTCTTCTTCATCTTCTTTCGTTTATTATCCCTAGCCGGTTTAACCTCTAGAGCAGGTGTGTCAAACTCAATGTCTCAACGGGCCAAAACTCAAATCACACGTAAGATTGCGGGCCGGACAGGATAAACATTCAATAAGCCGAAAATTAAACCTTTCTTAAACATTAATATGATATATGATAATGTTTACGGTTTGTTTTACAATGCTCTTACATCTTCCATGTTGAGGACTTTAGCACGCAGCGATAGATATTGTTTTCTTCACCCTCTGTCCAGTCTGATGCATTCTAAAAAGAACACACTACATGCGGCCTGCACTTGTCTCCATCCTTAACAAGAATCAATGACCTCGAAGTGAACAGACCTTTCGAATGCATGAGCTCGGCCCGATCCTTCCAGAAGTGTCCTCCGTCTAACCTGTTGCCCCTTCTCTTCTTGATCTCACCGTGCAGTGAACGTTGTGCACTCATTGACTCGCTGGCAGGCATGCATGATCGACTACACCATTTGAAACGGCACATGATGATGATGATGTATTAATATTACCAAATATTAGTCTCACTGCTCACTAACATTCTGTTGCCTATTCCTGTTTTCACAATAATGTGCATAACGTTGAAAATAAAGTTTGAAAAACACAATGCTACAGGAATTGAGGGAAACCAACATAATCTAAATCCGTAATAATTCCAACAGGGGAGATAACTGATAGCTTTTCAGTTAAATAACAAATACGGTGGTTATTTACTTTTAAGAAAAAATATTTATAAATCTTACTTGCCTGTTTTCATGGAAATTGACTGGCAATTAAAGAACCTAAATTCGCAACTTAGACGAGCAACATCTTCTGTAGGCAGAATCTCGTTGGCCGCATGTGTGTGTGGTCTGTTCTGGCGTCTGTCTATCTTACTGATATCTGATTGATCCTATCAGTATTCATACGCTTGTCGTTTGTCACTACCCTTGTCTTAAAGCTGAAAATTAAAGGAATTGACGGAAGGGTCGTTTGCACGAGGCTCTAGGCTACCATTTGTATTTGAGAGCCAATATATACAGGGATAACTTGCCTGTGGCAGCCTAACGTCCACTGCATCTGTGTCCGTCTCCAGTCGTCTTGCCATGCTCGCCACTGGAACCAGATGGACGCAGACGAGAGAGTGAGGTCGACGGAGTTGCGCAACCACTTCCTCACTACAATCCAAACTAAAGCGCAAGCCATTCGTTCTTCATCACATCAAAAGATGCAATGAATGAATGGTCCTCATCATTCGTGATGGACGTACATCATGCTACCAGTGCCAAACCTGGACAATGACAGCAAAAGAGAAAAGAAAAAAACACAACAACAGAAATGAGATTCCTGAGAAGAATACTCAATGTATCAAGAAGAGATAAGATCAGAAATGAAGAAATCAGGACTAAAGTTGGGGTTAAAGCAGCACTAGATTTTATTAGAAAGCAGCAAGTCAAATGGTTTGGCCATGTAAGTAGGTTACCAGTCAACAGCATACCACAACAAGCAATGATGTACAGACCAGATGGAAACAGAGGAAGAGGCTGACCACGTAAACGTTGGACGGAGGGAATAACAGAGTCCATGGCAATATCGATATATGAAGCCCATAATTGGGCACTCTCACGATGTTTATACTTCACCTCGACACCCCAAGGTACAAGAGGAACACGATGAGATGAGATGAGATTAGTTTAGTTTAGTTTAGTCGATGGATCAACACCACAGCACACGGGTGTAACCCATAAGTGCTCCGTTCTCCTCCTAAATCAAACCTGAGTCTAGAGAAACTCAACTCAGTGCACGAACTCCGTAGCACCGGCGAGGATCCTGAAATACTTTGGGTAGTTTTTTAACTCGAACTTTTGCCCGAGCAACGCCGGTAGGCTACTCTTTTTCGATTTCCAACTGCCAAGGAATATTTTACGTGCGCAATAATACACACGGGCATCCGATCTCACTACCCAGATACCAGGGGCAATTTTATTACTAGAAGTCCACGTGAAATAAATCCCGGTCCTCACCAGGGCTTGAACCCGGAACCTCCAGCACCATGACTCATTTTGAGCCAGTGATGGACGCTACTGTGACTTCTCTTTGAGGTGGGTAAGGGTAATGGTGAGAACGAACGAATTAACTGCACTTCCTGATACATATCAATTGATAATTTTTGTCAGGTGCCCGCGTGCACTTGTAATTGTGGCTATTAAGTTAACGAAAAGGTGTCATGTGTCGGCCAGATACGTCACACCAGTGACCACTGTTGCATAGAAAGTATACGGCAAAGAATCTAAAGCAATCTCCGCCACTTGGTGTTACGCTACAGTTAGATATAGTTTATCGCAAACTGCCTCACTCTTAACTCTGAGTGTACGCGCTCAGAACTTAAACACATTTATTAGGGTAGCAAAGATGGCCACACAGTGAGTCAAGAGTAATTATTGCAATTGTTAGCTCATTGCTTCAGATCGGCTCATAGGTGAATGTTTCACATATCAGCATACCCTTTTTGGAAGATAGGTGGGAAATCAAAAGACGACAACAAATATAGATGCAATGATGCAAATTTAGTCATTGAACAAATGACACCAATACTAAAGAACATACAAGTATCAGTAGATGCTGAATAAGAACTCTACAATATAATCATTCTACCAACTATATACTGATAATGCCAAGCTTGTACAATGGCGGATAACAGAGAAAAGAACAATTACAACAACGGAAATAAAATTTATGAGAAGAATATTCAATATATCAGGACGAAATTAAATCAGAAATGAAAACACTAGGACTAAAGTTGGGATTATAGCAGATTTCACTAGAAAACAGCAAAAGGTTCGGCCACATAACTAGGCTACCAACTGGCACTATACCACAACAAGCAATGATGTGCAGACACCATGGAACCAGAAAAGAGGCCAAAAATGTCACCGACGGACATAGCGAACAACTGAGTCCATGAAAATCTCGATACAAAAAGCCCATGAGCGGGCACTCTCCAGCTCTTTCTGCTTAATCTCGACACCGTAAGGTACAGCAGGAACAGGATGCGATAGGGAGAAATATCAAGACAACAATTATAATCTTGGTGATTATAATTCAGATACTGCTTTAGTTACTGCCATGTGTACATTATGTGTATCCACTCGGACTACTGCCTTAGTTACTGCCATGTCGAGTTACAATCTGTGTCTCCAGTAAGGCTACTGCTTAAGTTACTGCCATGTCGAGTTACAATCTGTGTCTCCAGTAAGGCTACTGCTTAAGTTACTGCCATGTCGAGTTACAATCTGTGTCTCCAGTAAGGCTACTGCTTAAGTTACTGCCATGTCGAGTTACAATCTGTGTCACCAGTAAGGCTACTGTTTAAGTTACTGCCATGTCCAGTTACAATCTGTGTCTCCAGTAAGGCTACTGCTCTAGTTACTGCGATGGCTACCATAGTCAGATTACTTGTTTTAAGGCGAGTTCACGGCATTCTTTCTTCACATTTGACCCTCTGACCTGATCTGTAAAAACCCTTGAGGTATCCTATGCACAACAATCGACCCGTCTGTCCAGATGACAACTTACCCTAAGAAGAACACACAATAGCACAGACTTGAACTTCTACCTCTAAAATTATCGGAATCTGTTTTCTTCACCCTCTATCCAGTCTGATGCATTCTAAAAAGAACACACTACATGCGGCCTGCACTTGTCTCCATCCTTAACAAGAATC
Source organism: Cepaea nemoralis (assembly GCA_014155875.1). Classification (NCBI taxonomy): domain Eukaryota; kingdom Metazoa; phylum Mollusca; class Gastropoda; order Stylommatophora; family Helicidae; genus Cepaea; species Cepaea nemoralis. Next base: position 11,149 of record JACEFZ010025681.1, read on the forward strand.
AATGACCTCGAGTGAACAGACCTTTCGAATGCTGTGCTCGGCCAGACCCTTCCAGAAGTGTCCTCCGTCTAACCTGTTGCCCCTTCTCTTCTTGATCTCACCGTGCAGTGAATGTTGTGCACTCATTGACTCGCTGGGAGGCATGCATGATTGACTACACCATTTGAAACGGCACATGATGATGATGATGATGTATTAATATTACCAAATATTAGTCTCACTGCTCACTAACATTCTGTTGCCTATTCCTGTTTTCACAATAATGTGCATAACGTTAAAATAAAGTTTGAAAACACAATGCTACAGGAATTGAGGGAAACCAACATAATCTAAATCCGTAATAATTCCTAACAGGGGAGATAACGATAGCTTTTCGGTTAAATAACAAATACGGTGGTTATTTGCTTTTAAGAAAAATTATTTATAAATCTTACTTGCCTGTTTTCATGGAAATTGACTGGCAATTAAAGAACCTAAATTCGCAACTTAGACGAGCAACATCTTCTGTAGGCAGAATCTCGTTGGCCGCATGTGTGTGTGGTCTGTTCTGGCGGTCAGTCTGTCTTTCTGACTGATATCTGATTGATCTTATCAGTATTCATACGCTTGTCGCTTGTCACTACCCTTGTCTTAAAGCTGAAAATTAAAGGAATTGACGGAAGGGCCGTTTGCACGAGGCTCTAGGCTACCATTTGTATTTGAGAGCCAATATATACAGGGATAACTGGCCTGTGGCAGCCTAACGTCCACTGCATCTGTGTCCGTCTCCAGTCGTCTTGCCATGCTCGCCACTGGAACCAGATGGACGCAGACGAGAGAGTGAGGTCGACGGAGTTGCGCAACCACTTCCTCACTATAATCCAAACTAAAGCGCAAGTCATTCGTTCTTCATCAAATCAAAAGATGCAATGAATGAATGGTCCTCATCATTCGTGATGGACGAACATCATGCTATCAATGCCAAACCTGGACAATGACAGAAAAAGATAAAAGAAAAAACACAACAACAGAAATGAGATTCCTGAGAAGAATACTCAACGTATCAAGAAGAGATAAGATCAGAAATGAAGAAATCAGGACTAAAGTGGGGGTTAAAGCAGCACTAGATTTTATTAGAAAGCAGCAAGTCAAATGGTTTGGCCATGTAAGTAGGTTACCAGTCAATAGCATACCACAACAAGCAATGATGTACAGACCAGATGGAAACAGAGGAAGAGGCCGACCACGTAAACGTTGGACGGAGGGAATAGCAGAGTCCATGGGAATATCGATATATGAAGCCCATAATCGGGCACTCTCACGATGTTTATACTTCACCTCGACACCGCAAGGTACAAGAGGAACATGATGAGATGAGATGAGATTAGTTTAGTTTAGTTTAGTCGATGGATCAACATCACAGGCACACGGGTGTAACCCATAAATGCTTCGTTCTCCTCCTAAATCAAACCTGAGTCTAGAGAAACTCAACTCAGTGCACGAACTCCGTAGCACCGGCGAGGATACTGAAGTTCTTTGACGAAGATTGTTAACTAGAACTTTTGCCCGGGCAACGCCGTTAGGCTACTTTTTTCGATTTCCAACTGCCAAGGAATATTTTACGTGCGCAACAATATACACGAGCGTCCGATTTCACTACCCGGAGACCAGGGGAAATTTTATTACTAGAAGTCCACGTGAAATAAATCCCGGTCCTCACCGGGGCTTGAACCCTGGACCTCCAGCACCATGACTCATTTTGAGCCAAGTGATGGACCCTACTATGACTTCTCTTTGAGATTGGTAGGGGAATGGTGAGAACAAACGAATTAGCTGCACTTCCTGATACATATCAATTAATAATTTTTGTCAAGTGCCCGCGTGCACTTGTAATTGTGGCTATTAAGGTAACGAAAAGGTGTCATGTGCAGGCCAGATACGTCACACCATTGACCACCATTACATAGAAAGTATACGGCAAAGAATCTAAAGCAATCTCCGCCACTTGGTGTTACGCTACAGTTAGATATAGTTTATCGCAGACTGCCTCACTCTTAACTCTGAGTGTACGCGCTCAGAACTTCAATACATTTATGAGGGTAGGAAAGATGGCCATACAGTGAGTCAAGAATAATTATTGCAATTGTTAGCTCATTGCTTCAGATCGGCTCATAGGTGAATGTTTCACATATAAGCATACCCTTTTTGGAAGATAGGTGAGAAATCAAAAGACGACAACAAATATAGATGCAATGATGCAAATTTAGTCATTGAACAAATGACACCAATACTACAGAACATACAAGTATCAGTAGATACTGAATAAGAACTCTACAACATAATCATTCAACCAACTATATGCTGATAATGCCAAGCTTGTAAAATGGCGGATAACAGAGAAAAGAACAATTACAACAACGGAAATAAAATTTATGAGAAGAATATTCAATATATCAGGACGAAATTAAATCAGAAATGAAAACACTAGGACTAAAGTTGGGATTATAGTAGATTTCACTTGAAAACAGCAAAAGGTTCGGCCACATAACTAGGCTACCAGCTGGCACTATACCACAACAAGCAATGATGTGCAGACACCATGGAACCAGAAAAGAGGCCAAAAATGTCACCGACGGACATAGCGAACAACTGAGTCCATGAAAATCTCGATACAAAAAGCCCATGAGCGGGCACTCTCCAGCTCTTTCTGCTTTATCTCGACACCGCAAGGCACAGCAGGAACAAGATACGATAGGGAGAAATATCAAGACAACAATTATAATCGTGGTGATTATAATTCAGATACTGCTTTAGTTATTGCCATGTGTACATTATGTGTATCCAGTCGGACTACTGCCTTAGTTACTGCCATGTCGAGTTACAATCTGTGTCTCCAGTAAGGCTACTGCTTAAGTTACTGCCATGTCGAGTTACAATCTGTGTCACCAGTAAGGCTACTGTTGAAGTTACTGCCATGTCGAGTTACAATCTGTGTCTCCAGTAAGGCTACTGCTTAAGTTACTGCCATGTCGAGTTACAATCTGTGTCACCAGTAAGGCTACTGTTTAAGTTACTGCCATGTCCAGTTACAATCTGTGTCTTCAGTAAGGCTACTGCTCTAGTTACTGCGATGGCTACCATAGTCAGATTACTTGTTTTAAGGCGAGTTCACGGCAGTCTTTCTTCACATTTGTCCCTCTGACCTGATCTGTAAAAACCCTTGAGGTATCCTATGCACAACAATTTACCCGTCTGTCCAGATGACAACGTACCCTAAGAAGAACACACAATAGCACAGACTTGAACTTCTACCTCTAAAATTATCGGATGTTGTTTTCTTCACCCTCTATCCTGTCTGATGCATTCTAAAAAGAACACACTACATGCTGCCTGCACTTATCTCCATCCTTAACAAGACCTCGAGTGAACAGACATTTCGAATGCTGTGCTCGGCGAGACCCTTCGGCTAACCTGTTGCCCCTTCTCTTCTTGATCTCACTGTGCTGTGAATCTTGTGCACTCATTGACTCGCTGGTAGGCATGCATGATCGAATACACCATTGAAACGGCACATGATGATGATGATGTATTATTATTACCAAATATTAGTCTCACTGCTCACTAACATTCTGTTGCCTATTCCTGTTTTCACAATAATGTGCATAACGTTAAAATAAAGTTTGAAAACACAATGCTACAGGAATTGAGGGAAACCAACATAATCTACATCCGTAAGAATTCCAACAGGGGAGATAACGATAGCTTTTCAGTTAAATAACAAATACGGTGGTTATTTACTTTTAAGAATTATTATTTATAAATCTTTCTTCCCTATTTTCATGGAAAATGTCTTTCAATTAAAGAACCTAAATCATTTTATTTGTTTTTCTAGAGTGTTATATTAAACAACAAATCACTCTTTTTATTGTATAAAATTGTACACAATATTAAGTTACTTTACGAGTGATAGGTCTGCAAAATTCTCGGCACTGTACGCACCCATATACTTAACAGATGTCAATATTTATTTTTGGCGGGTACACTCGTGTACCTTGTATTTCCCGCAAAACAAAAAGTCATTTGCCTTAGTTCACGTGTAGATTTATCTGCTATTGATCAATCGAACTACTTTACAACACCTCAAATTCGACTAACACTGGCAGTGAGCCTTCATGGACTCTGTGAACGGAAGGGCACATAGTGGGACTTAAAGGGCCCACGACATAAACAGGCGGACTCAAGGTTTTGCTCTATCCTATTGGGGAACCGTCAGCCCTTAAAAAAAATAAACAACTGTAACTTCGAAATTGTTAAAATGTTGCCATGGCACTGCCAGGGGTATACTAACAATTAGTAATAATAACTGATTAATAAGTTTATTGGAAATCTTATATATAAATTAGGATCGTCTGTCTGTCTGTATTTATGTATGTATCTATGTATGTCCTTTATGTGTTCGCGAACGGCCCATCCGATTGAGATGAAATTTTCTACACGCCTTCCTTTCATTCCAGAGCTGCCAACTGTGATATTTTGTTAGTGTGAAATCGCCTGCTTACTCAGTATTATTTCATTTTTCATTTTTCATTATAATATCATATATTTCAGGGGACCTAACTCCGTAAAAGTTATTTCAAGGGGCATAACTTTTCTGTATAACTTATAGTCATATTGTGGCATTGTTTTCAAAGATTTATAAAGTCTGTGTCCATAGTTATGTACCGGCATATGAGTTATAATAAATAATGATACAATCTGTAAGGCATTTTCAAAGTTTTCATAAAAATAATGCACAATGCATAACATTGTAACTCATCTTTATTTGCTTAAGAAGTTACTGTAGTCATGCAGGTGATTAGAAAGAGTTTTCATTAAAAATAATGGATGGTGTGTGGAAGGACATTCTTTTAAGTTACTTTTTTTGTTGTATGAATTTAATGAGAACTTATATGACTACTTATATGAATTAAATGAGATGCTCCCCACCAGCGACTGGGCGAAGCCGGACAGGGTCAGGCAGACAGATAGACAGACAGACAGACAGACAGACAGACAGACAGACAGACAGACAGACAGACAGACAGACAGACAGACAGACAGACAGACAGACAGACAGACAGACAGACAGACAGACAGACAGATAGTCAGGAACGGGAACTTATATGACTACTTATATGAATTAAATGAGATGCTCCACACCAGGAGCTGGGCAATGCCGGGCCGGGTCAGACAGACAGACAGACAGACAGACAGACAGACAGACAGACAGACAGACAGACAGACAGACAGACAGACAGACAGACAGACAGACAGACAGACAGACAGACAGACAGACAGACAGACAGTCGGTAACGGGAACGAGAACTTATATGACTACTTATATGAATTAAATGAGATGCTCCCCACCAGTGACTGGGCGAAGCCGGGCAGGGTCAGCTAGTATACAATAAGTGAGAACAGCTGAGGATGGCCGTATTTCTGCATCCGATGAACAAGAATCAACGATCTACTAATGTCAAGTCATCTCTGTTGACAGACACATATTCAGATCAACTTGAGGGTTCATTGCATTATGTGAACCGTGTGAAAGTAATCGGGGAATGCTACCACGTTGTGAATGGGTACCCCAACATGGAGGTCGTCGCAGGCTTTCTTGTGTCCAGTCCTAAAGCAGGCCAACAGCTTGAATGGGAGATGAACAATAAAAGCAAAAGCCATTTGGGTTGCATGGTGCTGGACACATTCAATACTGCTCCTGACATCCCAGCTTTCTTTGGGTTTAACCCCCGTGTTGGCAACAGAGGTACATTGGCTAATGTAACATCTCATGATAACACCACAAACCTATTTAAGGAGACACAATACATGATCATGGAGAAAGATGTGACAGCTAATAAACTGTCACAGTTGAAAACAGGAGAAAGCCACCGGGCAGCTGAAAATGGCTCACACATGGAGAAAGATAACAGTGATAATGAACGGACAATGGATATGTTACCGGAAGAGCAAACAGTTCATGGCAGTAGTAAATATGTATTCAAGTAATGTCCTTATAAAGTTAAAAAGTAAGAACCTTGTAATTGTAACTAGTTTGGGTAATGAAAAGGTATAATGTGCATGCCAGATACGTCACACCAATTACCATCATTGCGTAGAAAGTATACGGCAAAGAATACAGCAATCTCCGTGTAGGGTGGTAAATATAATAAATTAGAATAAGGACAAGTTTCGCTAGGGGTATTCAGTATGAATGGGGTTTAAATCCCAAACACGCCCTCTATAGGAATTAATATATTGGCTCGTAACCCCCAAGTATTGAACAAGGCAGAAAAGGGTGCAAGTTCAACACTAACATAAAAGAAATGTTTCCCATAGAAGGCTGGGAGATCCGGGAAGTTCTACCACAGACACCCGAGTACTAATCACTCTACCCAGAGGGTGTGTCTATGTGTAAGTGCCCCCGCCCCACATTTAATCTCCCACATATATATAAACAATGACAAGTATCCACTGTCATGCACATCCACAGTATTATACAACAGAGGGACAACAACCAATGTTAGACGCAACAACTGGATTACATTGACAGAGGAAAAACAGCCACTGTTAGACAAAAACAGTACAATGACTCACTGTATCACATAACAGTAACAATAACTCACTGTATCACATAACAGTAACAATAACTGGACTATAAACATCAATTTTGGAACAACAGGTTAACAATGAAGTAACTGCAAGGCTTGGTTAAACCAAACAAACAAACAATTGTATTGTGGAAAACATTTGGGTTCTGGAAAACCCTGTTGGCTACAATATGACATATACATGAAAGAAATTATTCATATTCAGGCAATGCACACAAAGTATACACCCAAAACAGAAGTCCCCAAAAATATTTCCCCCAAAAAGGTTCACATCAAATACATGTGTCAAACACAAAACAAAGTAAATAATCCATACAAAGAACTAGATAAAGAAAATCTATCTAATCTGTCTCTAGAAATATCCTAGGGGTCTAATGATGACTCCCTCTCCTTCAATATCCACTAGAAAAGTCTGGCCAGAATCACACTCTATAATCCAAGGAAAACAGCTGCTTTGCATATATCCACTATTTAGAAAATTGGGGATTGCACACACACACACACACACAGAGCTTCCACTTCTGGATCATATATCCATCGCGAAAACATGTAGGAGTAATCCATATGAATCCATTGTGGATATACTGTAATCTCTCAAGTCACAGTTGCTAAGTCACTGGGCTAGGAGCGTTCCAGGGTGATATAACAGACAGGTATAAATAAGTCTGAAGCGTTCTGGCATGGCGTGACACACAGGAGTCCATGTGATTGATTTGATCAGGATCAGGCACAAACACTTTCAGTATCTCTTTGGATGAGGAGTGACATCACATAATCCATTAGCATTTCCTGACAGAACTAACTTAAATTGGGCCTGAATATTTCAGCCCTCTTCTTGGTTAAGATATAGGTTATTCTTTCTTCAGCTGAATAAACGACTTGATTGACGGGAGTTGGTAATGTGCTTGATTATCCATGTCTGGGATATGATGGATGAGAAGATTCAAAGGAAGCTGGGAGTTCACACAATCAGTTGGTAAATCCATACTGGTAAATGATGGTGAATTCCAGACTATCCATGAGCCTCTGAAATATGACAGTTGAACGTGAAATCAGGCGGTGACTTTTAGAAGAGGATATACGCTGAAAACCATCTAGGCCAGGCATGCCTCATGTCTTTGCAGACATTGAAAAGATTTCTCTCAAGTCACTTCAGCATATTCAAAATCCATTAAGTATCCAGGCATTGACATTCAGGTTCAGGGTGAGTAGCAGTAACCAGCACTCTCTGTAGAATATTAGGGGCCGGCTGATAACCCAGTTTCCGGCCTCTAAATCCAAACAAGTTGACCATAACTTCAGTGCCAATCATGGTGACTAGTGCCAATACTCCACTGCCATCTCTAGCGCTGTATAGTGAAGAAGAACAGGGTTGATATAGATTAGTTATACAATCCAAACTTGGATAACAATGTATCATAATAAACTATACATATATATGATGAATAACAGTGTATCATAATTAAAAATAGAGGGAACAAAAGGGAAGAAAAAAAAGTGTAGCTAGTTCCCTAGCACTTGTCGCCTACTGTAGAGTTTTGACCCACTCCAAAAGTGAGTAAGGTATCTACTCAATAGGTACATCTCTTCTGGACTGATACTGGAGCTTCCTGGGAGGTTTTCTTCACCTCCTAAATATGCAAACATCTTTTGATAGTACCGCTGTCACATCATGGAAAAAGTTCCTGAGACAATGTCCTCATGTACACAATTCATAAATCTCCTTTCCATAGTTACAAACAGCATTATGTGACTACCACTGACAAATGGCAAAAAGGCTAGCTACCAATCAGTCATCTCCTCCTGCATCATCATCATGTGTTTGTCCCCAATGGGGGTGAAGTTAAAAGATCTACTTCAGCAGTAACAATCATGAGCATAAAAGGTAAAATACTCATAAAAGAGAAATCATGGGAATCTTTTCCCATACACTTGAGATTATGTACATCATACCACATGAAAATCCCATAACATCATTTATGAAAATAAAAGACTACAAGACAATCTCTGTGTATTTACAACCAGGTAAACAAAAGATTAACTCCTAAGTGCATGATAAAGTCAAGCGAGAATCTCTCTCTCTCTCTCTCTCTCTCTCTCTCTCTCTCTCTCTCTCTCTCTCTCTCTCTCTCTCTCTCTCTCCTCTCTTCTCTCTCTCTCTCTCTAACAACCTATTAAAGTTGTACACAAATGTGAGATAGTAATATTTCTCCATCATAAGAGCAGAAATACAAATATGCACTCAAGAAAAAAAACCACTTTATAACACAGAGACCAGTTGTGAAAAATAAGCATATAGGAATAAAGTAAGTTTACAAAAATCATCTCAGAAGAATGACTCATAGCAAGATTATATTGTAAGCTTTATGAAGGCTGACTGGACAACATGGCGATGTCCAGGCTGTGTGACGTAAACCAACATTTCAATGAAAGCGATTCTCCTAATTTCACACACACAACTTCAATCATGATATTAGTTGCCACAAGCATTTATCCTAATACCTAACATGATATGTTGTATATAATATAATGCTCACCTAAAACGCAGAGAATAAGTGGGCTTTAAATTAACCCATTAACAATGGGTCACCCGCTAACATTGGAGAAACATGGCGATTGACCAGACCGCTTTGTCTACCAAGCCTTTGTCTAGATTAAGCCTGTGTTTCCGGGGCGCGGCCAATCAATTGCCTTCAAACAAAACGAAATTTCGTTTCGTTAATTCTCCCGTCCTAAGTTTTCATAGCGCGTGAAGCTGTCTGCTGGAAAAGACTGAGGGATGATGACATATATGTCACAAGTCTCCCACCTAGACAGGTCTATCCACCTAGGAAGAACTGATACAGTCATCCACAGTCTTCCACATTCTTAATCTGATGCATTTGGTCTTCCAGGTCCTCCCATTATGCTTTACATTTAATCACTATTGTAGAATAATCTCTCAGTGCCACATTCATTTTTCTACTTGCCAAGACAACTGGACATAACATTGAAGGTTCATCTTGCTTCGCTTGAAGAAGTGTAACTCTCTCTCCACTGTTGTCAGCATTCCGTTGAAATATGAGTGGACGTTGAGATCTCATATGAGGTAATGGTTCCTCTGCAATCGAACCAATTCCTCCAAGACGGTTGAACGAAGATATAAAGCTTCGACAACCGTTTCATTAGCAATAAGAATATCATCCTTAAAATATGCTAACAGCAGGATCTTCCTCTTTCAAATCAGTCATATTAGCATACTGAACTGGGTAAGTATAACTAGCACAGGTGTAGGTTCATTTGTTTTGATGCCAAGTCTACGAAAAGTCCTGGCTAGTTTATAAGTCCATCCGCACTTTACACTGACTAGAATGAGTTACCGGCATTTTTTCTCTCCCCTCCAACACGTATACGTTGCTTTCCTGGTGAATAATAGCGAGCAATTCTGCGTCGATTGTCGTAGATTGATCGTCCATCTGCCTCCAAATATGTTGTAGACAATTTCCACCCAAGCACCGTTAAGTAGATGTAATAACATTGCACATAGCTGTATCACCATCCACATTATATTCAGTTCATAGATAAATTTAAAGCCGTAGGTGGTCCCTGTAATAGTCATCTCGAACAACCGAGTTGTCGGTACACTCCCAGTTTACTGATGGGTTACCTTACTTTGTAAGCAATGAAAGCCACAGGTATAAATATATCCCTCTTTTCTGGTGTTTCCTGAGTTAACTTCCTCAAGATAAAAAAATCAGGGCACCTTTAAGTTTCTCTCCAGGTCTGTTCGTAACCGATCAATACGGAGAACAATGAATCTGTTGAAACTGGAAGAGTTTGAAAGCTTTTTCCTTCTGAACTGAAATATATTACTAGTTAGACTCCCTAGAAGAAATACTAAACTAGTAAAAAGTCAAGCAACTCTCAGCCAATGGCTTCCAAGTGCTTGAAAAGTATAGTCCTTGCTATAGCCCAATCTAGCATGGTCTATGAATAAAAATAAGAATAAGGCGTCCTACTCTTCATCTGTCGAGAGGTACGTCAACAACAACCATAATTTAACAGTTGTATAAATAGGGCTATCTCCTAGAGCACCAAAATAGTTTGATGTTTTGGAGAAAAATCCTGACTTTAAGAACATAATGTGACAACTAGCAAGCTGTCCCTAGTCTTTCAAGTCAGTACAAGCAACATGCAAAATGGGAGCTAAGGCTGCCCGAGCCTGTTACTAATTCTCTGATGAGAATAAAATTGGGAATGTCGCAGATGAGGACCAATTCCTGTTTTCTGACATCAAAAATTTGAGATACTTACAGGTTTCTTCCGGTAGCTCTTAACTTCCTATGACATCCCAATAAAAAATAACAGGGTAAATTTACGGTCGAAACCATATCCTTCGTTCGCCAGTCACACAACGACGTATGCTTCTCTGTCACTGGTAATGCCAGAGGGACTAGCTTGTAAAAGGGGCCCTGTAATTCAATTGCTTTCACTCACATTGTAAATTGATCCTTGTTCACTACAGAGTTACAACATCCGAATAATAAAATTGACCAGTGCCATTTCTGACACATGGACAATAACAGATCTGTTACGAATACCAGACCCTTAAACTGAAAGCGTTGAATAGGCGTCTTTATGTCCTTATATGAATCATTAGTGTCAATCTATCTACTTTCAGTGTTTCCGAACATGTTATGCATATGGGGTGGAATATAAAAATCCACTGTTTCCCGCTTGGCGGCTACGAATACTGCAATTTAAACAATATTCATACTCCTTCCATTATACATGTCGGATAAAATTGCAGGTGGAGTATTGGCCCTAACATTAAGTCAATTTAATTGGTTATTGTTATTTTCCCCTGATGTTCTAAAATCTCATTTATGCATGTAGTGTCCCACTTAAATAAAGATATCTTTACTGAATTCTTTAAAAAAATTATGGGGTGCTATATCCTATCTGTCTCAGCCATTAAAATTTTTTTTGGATTTCTCTGTTGCTTTGGGTAAGTTTCAATAGTACATGACCCCAACAAACAGAGCATGCACAAAATAAAATGGCAATATATGACAACATAGTTAAACAGCCCAGGATTCATATGTGGGTCTATGCAAAAATGAGGACATATAGTAAAGTAATATATTTATCATACTACCAAATATACTAATCAAGAACATCCCAGAGTAACAATAACATCTAACATCAACATCACACAAAATCAATCAAGAATTCCTGACATCCTACAGAAATAATCCTATATGGGTTAACCATCCCAGAGACCTTATTTTATGAGGTCATATACAAGGAACAGGTCTCCCACCAAAAGGATACAAAATACATGAGTTAACCATTCTCATATACAAACAATAACACAGGTTTCAATTTCTAGAATAAAGACATCACCTGTGAACATTAGTTGAAACACAACAAACAATACTTGTGATTAAGACACCATAGGTTCATAAAACTTGTGTCTAAGCCCATACTTGTGAACACCAGCCACCAATTAGTTGTAAAGTCTCAACTTGAGAGGTAGACATGGTTACAAATTTTCTGGGCAACGCCCACACTCATGGCATGGGGTAAGGGTTCAAAATTCCGCGACGAGCGCCCACTTGTGGGGTGGTAAATATAATAAATTAGAATAAGGACAAGTTTCGCTAGGGGTATTCAGTATGAATGGGGTTAAATCCCAAACACGCCCTCTATAGGAATTAATATATTGGCTCGTAACCCCCAAGTATTGAACAAGGCAGAAAAGGGTGCAAGTTCAACACTAACATAAAAGAAATGTTTCCCATAGAAGGCTGGGAGATCCGGGAAGTTCTACCACAGACACGCCGAGTACTAATCACTCTACCCAGAGGGTGTGTCTATGTGTAAGTGCCCCGCCCCACATTTAATCTCCCACATATATATAAACAATGACAAGTATCCACTGTCATGCACATCCACAGTATTATACAACAGAGGGACAACAACCAATGTTAGACGCAACAACTGGATTACATTGACAGAGGAAAAACAGCCACTGTTAGACAAAAACAGTACAATGACTCACTGTATCACATAACAGTAACAATAACTCACTGTATCACATAACAGTAACAATAACTGGACTATAAACATCAATTTTGGAACAACAGGTTAACAATGAAGTAACTGCAAGGCTTGGTTAAACCAAACAAACAAACAATTGTATTGTGGAAAACATTTGGGTTCTGGAAAACCCTGTTGGCTACAATATGACATATACATGAAAGAAATTATTCATATTCAGGCAATGCACACAAAGTATACACCCAAAACAGAAGTCCCCAAAAATATTTCCCCAAAAAAGGTTCACATCAAATACATGTGTCAAACACAAAACAAAGTAAATAATCCATACAAAGAACTAGATAAAGAAAATCTATCTAATCTGTCTCTAGAAATATCCTAGGGGTCTAATGATGACTCCCTCTCCTTCAATATCCACTAGAAAAGTCTGGCCATAATCACACTCTATAATCCAAGGAAAACAGCTGCTTGCATATATCCACTATTTAGAAAATTGGGGATTGCACACACACACACACAGAGCTTCCACTTCTGGATCATATATCCATCGCGAAAACATGTAGGAATAATCCATATGAATCCATTGTGGATATACTGTAATCTCTCAAGTCACAGTTGCTAAGTCACTGGGCTAGGAGCGTTCCAGGGTGATATAACAGACAGGTATAAATAAGTCTGAAGCGTTCTGGCATGGCGTGACACACAGGAGTCCATGTGATTGATTTGATCAGGATCAGGCACAAACACTTTCAGTATCTCTTTGGATGAGGAGTGACATCACATAATCCATTAGCATTTCCTGACAGAACTAACTTAAATTGGGCCTGAATATTTCAGCCCTCTTCTTGGTTAAGATATAGGTTATTCTTTCTTCAGCTGAATAAACGACTTGATTGACGGGAGTTGGTAATGTGCTTAATTATCCATGTCTGGGATATGATGGATGAGAAGATTCAAAGGAAGCTGGGAGTTCACACAATCAGTTGGTAAATCCATACTGGTAAATGATGGTGAATTCCAGACTATCCATGAGCCTCTGGAATATGACAGTTGAACGTGAAATCAGGCGGTGACTTTTAGAAGAGGATATACGCTGAAAACCATCTAGGCCAGGCATGCCTCATGTCTTTGCAGACATTGAAAAGATTTCTCTCAAGTCACTTCAGCATATTCAAAATCCATTAAGTATCCAGGCATTGACATTCAGGTTCAGGGTGAGTAGCAGTAACCAGCACTCTCTGTAGAATATTAGGGGCCGGCTGATAACCCAGTTTCCGGCCTCTAAATCCAAACAAGTTGACCATAACTTCAGTGCCAATCATATCAGCATATTATTGGAAGGTTGGTGAGAAATGAGAAGACGATATCGAAAACAGGTGCAATAAGGAAAACCCACTCATTGGACAAATGGCAACAATACTAACGAACAAAAACGTATCAGTAGATACTGAAAAATGAACTCTAGAATACAATCTTTCTACCAGCTATATCTTACCAATGTCGCCCATTGATAATGACAGAAAAGGGGACAATGGAAAATACAATAGATATGAAATTCCTGGAAAGAAACCTCAGTATATCAAGAAGCGAGAAATTCATAAGGACTAAAGTGGGGGGAGGGGGGGGGGGGAGGTTTATAGCAGCACTAGATTTCATCATAAAACAACAAGTGAAAGGTTTCGGTCACACAACTAAGCTATCAAATGACACTATACCCTAACAATCAAAGATGTACCAACCAAATGGAACCAGAAGTAAGTGGCCAACCATGTAAACGATGCGCAGAGAGATAAACAAGGTAAATTGGTGTCTCGATACATGAAGCTCACAAACGGGCACTCTCCCGCTGTTTCTGCTTCACCTCGACACCGCAAGGTACAAGAGGAACAAGATGGGATAGGAACGACAATGAAATAACAATCTTCCTCGTCATGATCATGTACTTTGAACACTGACTCAGACGATCATGTCTCTCCCCAAATCTCCCAGCTTGGTGCTCTGATTCAGCTCTGTTGGCATGTTGTTTTCACGATACCTTCGTAGTCCACACGGCATCATTTCTGTTGTTCTGCTCTGCCATTGATGGCATTCCACCACGATGCTTTCTTAGTCCACCCAACATACTTTCCCTTGTTCTGACTCGTCTACCGCTGATGATTCCATTGTTTACGGTGTTCTCCAGTACCTGTCTTCTCATTGTCTGACCAAAGAACGATATATGCCTCTTGTGTATAATTGCATATTGTAGTCTAGCTTCATTATCCTCGTCCATTGACTGGTTCCTACTAGTAGCTCTGGTAGTCCAAGGTATCCGCAACATTCTAGGAGAGCACACATCTGCTGCCTCAAAGCTATTCCTAAGTTGTTGGTTGGAGTTGGGAAATTCACTGTCAAAGTATATAAAGAGCAGTATAATTAGCTGGAAAAGCATAACACAGTTATAAGGGTGACTTTAGGACAATTGGAAGCAAGTTTCAAAACCGTCTAGATCGCAAGAGTCCTGGATCAGCTCCATGTCCTTGACTCGACGATGTCTGTCCGTCCGTCCGTCCGTCCGTCCGTCAGTCCGTCCGTCCGTCCGTCTGTCTGTCTGTCTGTCTGTCTGTCTGTCTGTCTGTCTGTCTGTCTGTCTGTCTGTCTGTCTGTCTGTCTGTCTGTCTGTCACGTGCTGTGGTTTGCCATGTATGCAAGAGAAACGTATACATATTAAATAAATATATTATGAAAAAAAAATAGTATTAATAACATGATCACAACTCTCGAACTATCCTTGGGGAAAATACCCCCCCCCCCACCCCCCCGCCCCTTCAGAAATCATATATGTTGTGAGAATTGCCCAGTAGGCCTACTTTCTGTGTTAGCAACCTCCATTTCTTCAAGGGACACAGTCAATATTTGGAGAGAATAAATAGTTGCCTACACTGTTCAGACACATACAAGCATATACCATTACATACACACAGTACGTACTCATAACAATGTTCACTTCTCATTTGGTGTTTTTTTCCCGCATTATCTTTACAAGGCATTGCAGTCAACACCAGCATTTGTCAGCTGCTGCTGATGTCTTGGCGAGATCGACTTTCACTTCTGATAGCTCATGTTATTTTCAATTTGTTTGAAGAGATTCATATGTTCAACGATGTCCGATTGTCTCCCTTCGTGGCTATCTCCTCGAATAATATCAGGAGTGTTAGAACTTTATACACCAGTGGTTCTCAACCGGAGGGGAATTCCGCCCCTCAGGGGGGAATTTTGGGGTTTCCAGGTGGGGGGGGGGGGGGGGGGGGGGGGGAGAGAGAGGGGGGGAATTGAAGATTATTTCAAGATCGCGTTAATACAAGAACCGATTACTTAATACTGTTTTTCCCATCATACTTTACGGTTCTGTACGAATCACACTTTTAAAATTCATTTTATATCGTAAGTAGATCCGCAAATCACGTTTTATGTGGATGTCTAGACTTGTTTTAGCTTCAATTATTACATATACTGTTTAGGGGCAGGGGGGAATTTTTAGGGAGGAAATACGAAAGGGAGGAATGCCGTTCTAAAAATATGGTGAGTGGGGGGAATGACGTCCTAAAAATATAGTGAAGGGGGGCACGGGCCTAAAAAGCTTGAGAACCACTGTTATACACAGTCCGGTGTGGATGTGTTGTCAGATGGTAGTAGATTGGGTTATCATCGTCATCATCAAGTGCTCTGTTAGCTGGCGTAGGCGTTCATGTCGTTCCACAGATCTCGGTCTTTGGTGTTCTGGATCAACTCTGCTGATGATATTCCTCCACGCCACCGACTCAATCTATCCAGCATCATTTCTCTTGGTCGACCTCTGCCCATCTTCCCCTCGATGTTTCAAATTGTCACGATGTTCGCCAATGTCTCTCTTCTCATGACCTGACAGAAGAAAATGGTTTGTTTCTTATATATATATATATATAAATATATATATATATACTATATATATATATATATATATTATATATATATATATATATATATATATATATATATATATATATATATATATAATGTTCTAGTTTCATTAGCCTCTTTCAGGCAATATTTGTTATTTCCTCTGGCAGTCCAAGGAAATTGCAACATTCGTCTTAGTAACCACATTTTTGTTTCTTCCAAGTTCTTCCTAATTTGTTCATTTACATTGAAACATTCACTGAAAAACTGGTTCTACTTCAGAACCCTTTTTCTTGCATTCAATTATAGTGACTTACTGCATAATATGCATTTCATTTTCTGATATGCAGCTTTTGCTTGCCCTATTATGTTCTTAATCTCAGTTGTGCATCTTCTGTTTAACGTCAATAATGCCCTTAGGTATTTACAATTATCAACTTGGCTATAGGAAAAAGGGTTTTTTTTTTTTTTTTCCTTTTTTCTAATTTTTTTTCAAAAATTT
>JACEFZ010025682.1:0-27799 GCA_014155875.1 Cepaea nemoralis
TGGGAATCATTCATCACACATCCTTCATACTGGCATGTAAGGTGGGTACTTATGTGATTTCCCAATGAAAATCTTAAATGTTAACACCATTGACATCACAATGAGATCTCACCCATTCATCAGACACAATCATATCTGTATGGATGACAATCATGCATATGTAGGTGCTTTACACAGAATACATTCACAGATTCACAAGAATGACATTACAAGGGAATCTCATCCTTCAACCTAACTTATACTATTTCATGGATATTTAGTCATGCATGCTGATGGGTTTTATCAAATGATACATTCACATATGTTTAACAATGATGAACCACACATGACATACATTTGTGTGATCATTAGACACACATTTGTGTGATCATTAGACACACTTATGCAATTCACCCAGGATTTAGCAACAGGAAATCCATGAGTTATCACATGCTCATAAAATACATACATTTTAGGTGATATATCCAATTCACATTCAGGCATTATGAATTAAAAAAGAAGTCGGGGTGCCCCACCGGCTAGATGAAAGTATTATTCACTGGCGAGCAACCCTAAATAGTCAGAAACTGACTAGGGACAAAATCTATATGGCTGAACTACAGATTAAGCCCTGAATATCCAACATACAGCTCCAAGTGGCTCGTTACAAAATTGAAATGAACTGTGCTGAATATTCGCCAAGGAATAGGGAAGAGAAGGTTAGCTAGGATAGATTTTTAAGTCTGAATTAAAGTTTAAGGACAACTATCCTAGTACAGGTTTTTCTCCCTGACTGCTCCTTTCCTTGGTGTGTAAGTGAACCCCCACCAATGTACACAACAACACGTATGCACAATTGGAAAAAATATAATGACAGAACTATGAGTTACAATACTACAACATTTATTTACTAATCATAGACATCTGATGGTTTTCAATATGGGGATGATGAAATCATATAACATATTGTGATGAGAAACATTACGTAACCTTACTTGTTACTTGATCTATCTGGAACTGTGGTCCAGATCCCCACTCTCCAGTAGACTCAACAAAAGAACAGCTTGCCGGTATTCTGACTCATGCCAGTCCTAGCTCTACCTAGTCTTCACTCGTTCTTGAGATCTGTAACATAGGTGCTCCTTGTGAGAGCTTGAAAGAAAGTCGAGAATGTGTTATATCTAATTCTACATCAGCGCAATCCTAATTAAAACATATCATAACACAACCATATACAATGACCAGTCTGGCCAAGTTTATCTTCCAGCTCTACTGCGTTCACCATCCTCCTTCTCCCTACTGTCTTTAGTCTGGGACGGGCTTTTCAATTGTCTCACACGCCTGTAATGATTACATTTCTGCCGCCCCATGTCCATGTCACTAATACAGAAATTCTGTGTCGTACAGCCGCTCCGTCCAAAGTTGGTTTAGCAGCTCACAGGATCGGTAATGGTATTATAATAATGATTGATCATCCGAGCTTACAAGCCGTGACCAGTAGCTGTGCCAGGTTCTCATGCATTACCGTGAACGCACGCCCACAATACACTGAGAATGTTTAGCACCATATACCCTATACCAATTGTGGGTAATGTCTGTACCATTACACCTCTGCTTCCAACACAATCGTTGGCCAATGTGCCAATGCGCAGACAATAGCATAACACTTCATATTGGTAGGTTTGCATATGACAAATCAATGTATCAAACATCCAATACACATAAACATATTGATTAAACTAGACATATTATGATACTTTAACATCATAGCATAATGCACTAGTTAGTTTGTATGTATACGAAATGAGACGTATATACACAAAAAGAATATGTACGAAGCATATTCCTAGCATCGTATATTCATATGAAATTACACATACATACATCCAACATATCCATAAACATTATATTACTTCAAGATGGACATCTAATGATACTCAACATAATAGCATCAGGCATTATTAATGAGTACTAATATTGTATAGCTACAAAATGAGATATACAACAAGTCTAATTGAAGTGACCACACAGACCAGCCATATTTGCTGATCTGCCCGGTTTAATCACCACTTAGTTACTGCTGTGGTAAGAATTAAAGAAATAGTCAGTTGACTATATTCTGTACAACAAATGCACACACCAAAAGGCAACTAGGATAGTGTACAAAGAAATGACAAGCATCTACCAAGACACCTAAAAGTATACTTAGACAATGATATTTATTGAAATAACCTATGTCAGATATAGACTGACTAGTTACTAAGAAATAATTCTCCTAGTGAAATCTAGCAACATAAGAATCATACATATGACTACAAACATTGAGCTGGCTGCCTACCTGTTCTGAAGTCAGACTTAATCTAAAGGGAACAGGTCTATCGTGGGTTTTTATACCTAGCCTAGCAGTAGACACTTATCTCCCAGGAATTCCATTCATAAATTCTTCTTATCTCCCCCTGACGTTAATTGCAATTATCTCCAAGTCTGTTCAGTCATAAAAATTCTTTCTGCATGCACACTAGCCTTCACACCTGTGGGTCTGACAATTATTAGCCCCCTGAGTCTTATCAGTGATTTCACACCTTGCACCTCTAGTCTCTACCAGATGGAGGTCAGCCATCGCGGTTGGGCGATTTCCTAGCTATGCTTATCAGGTGTCATGTCAAGGGAACAATTAGGTTCTCATGGTCAACAGCCAGTTTACAACTCTGTTGGTAAACCAGGTTTGCTTGCGTCAGGCCTGGTTGGTTTTAATTACCTATTCAGTCCCCTGAGTCTGCCCTCCAGTCTGGCTGGATTGATAACCTCTGGGGGTGACCGGTACTGGTGTCAAATTAACTTTCCAAATAGAAAGCCATTCCTGGTGGTTTGTTTACTTGCAGGTTTTGCAAGCTTACGTCAAGACAGTATAGCCTTGAATATAGAGAAAACAGTTTTGTTCGTCTGTTGATCCTCTACATGGCCTATCAAAAGTGAACCGAAAATTGTTCTGGGAAGTAAATGCTGCAAATTCGTGACACAAGGGAATCTCATCCTTCAACCTAACTTATACTATTTCATGGATATTTAGTCATGCATGCTGATGGGTTTTATCAAATGATACATTCACATCTGTTTAACAATGATGAACCACACATGACATACATTTGTGTGATCATTAGACACACATTTGTGTGATCATTAGACACACTTATGCAATTCACCCAGGATTTAGCAACAGGAAATCCATGAGTTATCACGTGCTCATAAAATACATACATTTTAGGTGATATATCCAATTCACATTCAGGCATTATGAATTAAAATACTTCTTGCATGGCGGTTGGTTACGCACTATTATATGGCACAAATATTATTATTCCCCATGGTTAACAGCCGTGTCTATATATTTGCCTTACCCCATGTGTGCTGTACCATCACACAAATTATGATACCTGTAGAACTCGTTTTGGTTCTCATGTGTTCAGGAATTATAAGAAAACTATTTGTTTGTCCAGGTGCTCATGTCAAAAAGTAAATCTACTGACTAATATGCTCAATCTACTTGACTATACACATTCCACTAAATTCTCTATCAGTGCTGGCACAGGCAAACTAGTTTTAAATCTTACCAGTGGGCACATGTAGCCTATGTACTTACCACTGTACTAAGAATTCTGAGTTTCATTAAGTCTTAAGTTACTCTAATTCATTGTAGATGTTTCATGCTTAGGAAATAAAATGTATAACATGTATCTAATGTTTATACATTAACTAAGTTGTTTAGCTGGGAGAAAATAAAACACTGTAGTTTTCTCCTAATGTCAAGTTTATCTTATATATTGAAATTAGCCCAGAGAAACAACAAGTGATTCGAGAGAAATGACGACATACAGGACAGAATGAAACAGTACTTGAGTTTCTGGAGGCACTCATCACAATCAACGAACTGGAGCTAGCCATATAAAAACTGAAAATGAGAAATGCACCAGGAGCTGATGGTATCTCCAATGAAATGGTTAGCAACCTAGGAACAGAGGACAAAGCAAAGCTGTTGCAGATCTTCAATAACAGCTGGACATTAGGAGGTGTTCGACAAGCCTGGAGAGAAGCAATCATGATATCCCTCCTAAACTCAGGGAAAGATAGTTCCATTGCCTCTAGCTACAGACCAGTTAGTCTCACCAGCTGTCTCTGCAAAACACTGAAGCGCATCATCAATCGCAGACTGCAGTGATACATTGAAAGTGAAAACATCCTTGTGATACAGCAGGCTGGCTTTAGGCAGTGCTACTCTATGGAAGATTAGACAACCTACCCCTCTCAAGAAATTGAGGATGCATTCCAAAAGAAGAATCTGGTGCTTGCTGCATGGATAGATCTGAAGAAAGCTTTTGGCAAAGTTTGGAAAGAAGGTCTGATGAAGAAATTGAAAAACTATAAAGTGAATGGAAAAATGTACAAATGAGTGAAAGCATACTTGCACAACAGGAGAGCCCGAGTATAGCTAGACGGATTCAAGAGCAAGAAAGTTCTACTGCATTACGGTGTTCCCCAGGGCAGAATCTTGTTCCCCACACTTTTTTCTAATCTTCATCAATGATCTTGTTGCTAATCTACCGTATGGAATTAAAGTGGCAAAGTACGCTGATGACCTGGTTCCATAGAGCACAAATGAACATGTATCAGTGGACACCAGATCGATACAAAGAACTTTAGATGCATTTGTTGCATGGGCAAATAGATTTTGTGTCAGCATAAACGTGGACAAGTGCAGCATTTACCCTCTCTCCAAAATAAATGGCAGGGATCATCCAGATAAATGGATTATCCCTTAGAGGAACATTTGATAGCAGGTTGATATGGAGAAAGCACATAAACAAAGCAGTAGCAAAAGCCAGAAGGAAACTAGCCATCCTGAGAAAACTAAGTGGAACCACATGGGGAGCCAGTGTGAAAATACTTAGCAAAGTTTATCAACAGAGCATACTACCACACCTGGAATACGGATCAACTGCGTGGTGTTCAGCATAAAAAAATCACACTACAAGAGCTGGACAAGGTGCAAAATCAAGCACTTAGAGTCACCACAGGAGGGGTGAGATCAACCCCTATAGTGGAGATGGAGAAGATGAGAAGGACACAAGCACTGAGAGAGCGCAGAGATATGAAAACGCTAATACAAGAATTAAAGTTCCTCAGCTTGCAAAGCCACCCGATGAAGACCACATTTGAAAACTTAGCTATGGGGCGGTTGAAAAGAAGCAGTTTTATCCACAAGGCCAGACGACTATGCAGAGAAACCACCGATCTGCCCACCGTTGCTATCCCCCTGAAAACTATCCCATTGCGAACTCCATGGATAGATGAACATAGACTATCACTACAAATCCAGACAAAAGTGAGAGGAATATTTTATACTGACGAACAGAACCGTGTACAGCCACTCTCAGCTTCCTTGATGAAGAATACCCAAAAGACCTCTGGATCCGAGACTACACAGATGGGTCAGCACAAAATGCTGTTCGAAATGAAGGAGCGGGAGTGTACATAGAATACCCAAATAATACTAGGGACACGGCCAGAGTATCAACCGGAAAGTACTGCCATAACTATGGTGCTGAAATTGAAGCAATCAAGATAGCAACAGAGAAATTAGTAAATGCTAGCCATGGTACACAACCTGTGGTGTTATTGGCAGATGCAAAATCAGTACTCGAGACGCTCCTGTCTTGGAAATCGGCAGTACTGAGGACACTACTTTCTGAACTTAGCAGTCTGCATAAGGTCACTATACCGTGGATACCATCCCACTGTGGAATACTCAGAAACGACAGAGCTGATCGATTAGATAAGGAAGGAGCAAAAGAAGAACAACATGATGTGCCCGTTTCATACCACCAAAATAAAAGAATGATCAAGTCAGTCAGAAAGCCACCAAAAGCTGCTCAAGATGACTACCACATTATGGACAAACCAGAACAACTAATTATTCTGCACCTCAGAACAGGACACAATAGATTACGCAACCACATGTATACACAATTCAAGATTGGTGAATCAGCCATGTGCACATGTGGATTGGCGTCACAGACATAAGAGCACATACTGCAAGACTGGTCAAAATACAACATATCTATAGTATGTCCCACAAAGAATGCCTTCATTCACGATCAATTATTTTGAAAACTGTCTGTTGCATCGTTATAAAATTTTCCCAGCCATCTTATATTTACCCCCACCCAAGGAATATGTCTTTGATAGGTCCAAAAACAACTTAAATCATCGAAAGCGGCGACATTTCTTTGATCTTTTGCTAAACAATTAGTGATTTCTCGCTAACAAATTTATGTTTACAGTAATGGAAGCCCCGTCAATTCAGATAACAACACAAAGGCGCAGCGTGGAAAGCGTCGCACAAAGCACGAACTCCGTAGCTCCAGCGACGACACTCGGGAGTCTCCGAAAAAATGCACTCTGAAATGAAGGACGCGGCCTGGAATTGAACATACAACCTTCGGAGCCCGAGTCAGACGGCTTGACCACTTCACCAAGGATAATCCCGAGAGGGGTGCAATGTGTAATATTAGTAAAGACAGAATTTACAGAGGCACGGGGTAAATAATTTGTAAATTAACAGGAAAGTTAGTTAGTTAGTTAGTCGACAGATCATCCCCGTTGCACATCGAACCATTCAGTCCATAAGTGCTCGGATCCCCTCCTCAGCAAATCCCGCAGCGTGTAGCGGCTAACGACGCCAGTTCTGTGTTGGTTTATCAATCTTCTTTGGCGTCCTGCGTAGTGTTCTTGTTTGGCCATCCCTCTTTTACTTTGCTGCTCTCGCAGTCTGGCCATTGTTGTAGATTCACAGTCATCACTTGGTTCTCGCAAAAGTCTCACTTCTCATAGAGCATTCAGAATGTCAGCCTGGTCCATGGCGCGTCCGCCCTCCACAGTAGCCTCACCTGCGAGCTTGTCAGCCCGCTCATTTCCTTGTACTCCCGCATGCCCTGGCACGAAGATGAAACTAATCTTTGCCAGCCGAGACCGCTTCAGAGGCAGCAACCATTCTCTTCGGATCAACCCCTCCTCTATCCTCTTGATCATGTTCATTGAGTCGCTAAGGAAACAAGCCCTAGTGAATGTCTGTGTCTCGAGCCATGTTATTGCTTTACTTACTGCCATGACTTCCATGGTCAGTCTACTTGTGGTTTCAGTGAAAGCACCAGAGTCCTCCTTCACAATTCTCCCTCCGGCCCGAGCTGTAAAGGCCCATGAGCTTCTCACATGTCGGACGACCGACCCATCTGTGTAGATGACCGCGTCACCGTCTAGCGAATTCTCGAAAATCAACGCTTGTACTTCAGCCTCCACAGCAGCCGGATTTTCTTGTCTGCATTTTCTATCTAGTTGGATGCAAACTGAAAAAGATGTGCAGAAGTATGTTGGCACTTGCACCCACTCCTCGCCAGGTTCTAAGTCCTCAAGTGAACACACCTGTTGAAGAATGTCTTCGGCTTGACCCATCCACGACCGTCCTCTTTTTAACCTGCTGCCCTTCACCTTCCTAATTTCACTATGCAGTGGATGTTTCACTAGCAAGCCGGCAGGGGATCTTCATACTGCTCGTAGAAAAACCAAGAAGTATAAACGGACTGGCTCTAGATTTTATTAGAAAGCAGCAAGTCAAATGGTTTGGCCATGCAAGTAGGCTACCAGTCAACAGCATGCCACAACAAGCAATGATGTACAGACCAGATGGAAACAGAGGAAGAGGCCGACCACGTAAACGTTGGACTGAGGGAATAACAGAATCCATGGGAATGTCGATATACGAAGCCCATAACCGGGCACTCTCACGAAGTTTATACTTCACCTCGACACCGCAAGGTACAAGAGGAACATGATGAGAGATGAGAGAGTGGATGTTGTGTGTTTGCGTTAATTCTGAGGTAGGCACGTGCCCTGCAAACTTGTATTCTCTCTTCAATGGTTGGAAAATCAAGAAGGTAGCGCATCGCCCTGCATGCTGTATCTCTTGTACATCCAAGATTAATGCGCATAGCTTCATTCTGTATCCTTTCCATCCTTTCTATCTGCTTATGGCTGAGAGTCAGGATTGCCATTGCATACTCCAAAACAGACATGACCAGCCCCTCGTACAGAAGACATAGATGGCGCTGCTCACAGTTTGCTGCCGCCATCACCCGCATCGCTGCCAAACCCCGCTTGGCCTTTGTTATCACCTGGTCTATGTGCACATTATAAGCAAGGCTTCGATCAAACCGTATCCCCAGGTAATTCATTGCCTGCGTTCTTTCCACCGTCTCTGAACACAGCATTACAGTTGGTGTTGGATTGTTGACAATATGATTATTCAACGAGAACCAAGTCACTGTTGCCTTTGTTGGGTTGACCATTGCCCCAGCTTCATCACACCAAGTACTTATGCGATTGAGTTCGGTTTGTAGTTCCACAGCAATCCTCCTCTCTATCCTTACCCTGACGATACACTAAAACATCATCGGCATATGACAATGTCCTGCCAGGTCCAGTGATCTGCTCACTGGTGATTCTCACTGTGTAGGCGTTGAACAGTACCGGAGATAATGGTGATCCCTGTGGTAGGCCAGGATATATTGTTGTTGGTTCCGAAGTCCAACTGCCACATCTAAAAACTACTTTCCTGTTGGAAGAGGGCTGCAGCGATCCAACTAAGGAGGAATGGACTTACGTTTAGTTCAAGAAGCTGAAACATTAAAAAATCCAGTGGTACTCTGTTGTATGCGTCCTCAAGATCAATCGCTGCAGCAACGGTTTCAGTGCCTGAGTGGAAACCTTCATAGACATCATGGGCAAAGACTGCTGCATTGGTCCAGGATTCTCTTTTTGGACGGTACCCACCCAGGGTAGGTGGGAAAACACCTTGCCTCTCTAGTTGGCTTGATATTTTCCTGGCAATTACCTTCTCCAGCAGCTTGCCTATTGTATTCTGCATGGTTATAATTCGATATCCCTGAATTTTTTTGTGGTCTTTGTCAGGCTTCGGCAAGGGAATCAGATAGCTGTGTAACCATTCCTCCTTGATGCTAGCACTCCCTATACTGTTGTTGTACATGTCTGCTAGTTTCTCTAGCTCATTGTCGGTACACCTATTTATGTCGTCGTATCTTATGCCATCAGGACCTGGAGCACTGTTTTTTGATCGTCAAAGCACAGCCTTTATTTCTTTCACTGTCACTGTGTCTTCATCCGAAGTGTTCTGGGCCTTGCATCTGTCTGAGGTGACCTCCTTGGCCAGATTACGGCCTCCCATGTCTGTCTGGTTGCTCTGCTCAAGGTAGCGTTCAAAGAGGGCTTTGCCCTTGTCCTCGTCAGTCCTCTGCCAGATGAGGTCAGCACCTTGGAAGTCATGAAATGCTCTTATTCTTGACTACACCACTCATGCATTTTATGTAGTCGCCAGAACAATTTCAGTGACTTGTCTGTGCTTACTCTTTGACACACCTCTGCCCATTTTTCGCTTTTAACCACCTTGACCAGTTTTTTAAAATAGCTTACTTTTGTGTGCATCTCTCTTTCTAAGTGCAAGCAGGGACTAGGATGACCAGCTCTGTTCTTCTTGGCATTTTGCCATCTCCTTACAGCACTACGCTTATCCACCCAAGCCTTCTCCACCTCGAAACTCCACCACGGTGGCTGCTCCCAGCTTTTTTTCCTGCCCTGAAACGTTCTGCGCTTGTCACGTCTTATTTTACTCACCACATCTTGCCCTGTACTGTCATACTGGAACGTCTTTACCTTTAGCTTGTGCTGCCTGATTCTGCGTTTCTCCACCAATATGCTGCAAGGGTGGTGGTCGCTGCCATGGTGTCCTAGGACACCCCATCTACACACTATAGTGAGTGAAGGTGAAACTAGCGCCAGATCAATAGCACTGTCCTCATCGCCTGGACGGCTTGCTGTCCTGGTGACACAGCCACTGTTAATACAAACCAGGTCGATGGTTTCCAGTGCAGTCTCGAGCTCCTCCCCTTGTGTATTGGAGGAAGTGTTTCCCCATGCTCTGCCTTTAGCGTTGAAGTCACCACAGAAAATAACATTTCTCTCGTGGCCTAATATGCCACTTAAGCACTGCCACTTCTGGGCGTCCACACTCGCATTGCGGGCATAAACATTAACCAACACGAATGGTATACTGGAATGAACTCTCAACGCCTGTATTTGTATATTGTCACTGTCCCAACTGGACATGTCTAGCTCTGACGCCACCATGCTGTCGCGAACGAGAATCGCCGTTCCCAGATGTCGTCTGTTGTAGAAACATTTGAAGCCGGCAATTCGGAGTAGCTGATCGCCCAGTCTCGTCTCCTGGAGTGCTACAATGTCGTTCCTGTAAACTAGGGTTTCTAAAATAGAGCCCCGTTGTTTTACACTGGCACAGTTCCAATATAGAATACGGATGTTCCTGAGTCCTAGACGGTGACACTTGAGTCTAAAACGTCTCAAACCACCGCGCTTACCTTGTTTCTTTCTCCCTGCGCGGCTACCACGCCGCTTCGTTATGTTGACTGCTGACCGCTCGGAAAACACACGTTGTTCCGCCATGTTGAAAAAACGTAAACACAGACTGATGAGAACCACACACGCTGCTGAAAATTCACTCAAGGATGGCTTCGCTCGATGCACGAACTCCGTAGCACCCGCGCAGATCTTGAGTAGAAACTCCTGGTTTTACATCCTGGCACACCAATTACACGCAAGAGATGAATAAATCCATCCCCTACGCGAAAAAGTTAACGAACACAAAACAACATGACCGTCCGTCGCCATCTTGAAACCGGAATATATTTCTTACCTTATGTCTCATTTCCTTCTTGTTTCTTCAGCTGCTGGTTAATAAAGTGTACACAAGTATTCATGTTAGCTTTTTATATTGAGTTCGTGAAAGCTTCCAAATAGCTGTGCGTTAATGTGCGTATGGAGTGACCAGAAATGATACCGCAATTTAGTCATCATGTTTCCATTTTTAAGGATCTGTTCAACTGTCTGTGTAGTTAGTTCACACGTACACATGGGTGACAGTCCCGCTTTGAGTCTTCGTGAAAGACTGTCTACTCTGCTGTTTATCGTTCAGAGACGGAACATGATTGCCTGTTTTGATATATGAAAATAGTTGTCAGTGTCTCTGTAGTGGGCTTTCTTCTTAACGACCTAGATGTTCGTCCTCTTTTAATTGAATTTTATAGATTGATTCGTATGCACGTGTGTTGTCCCCTAATTTGACAACGTGTTTGCTCTCACGTTTCTTGTTATGCCACATTATGTCAGTTTCCACCGCAATATTTCTCGTCTGTTGGTATTCAATGCGTTTAGTGTGTGTGTGTGTGTGTGTGTGTGTGTGTGTGTGTGTGTGTGTGTGTGTGTGTGTGTGTGTGTGTTCAATACAGTTGTTTATCACCGCTGAAGGCTTGCGGAAATGAAAATTCATCACTGTGGAATACAAACTGTTGCCATTGACATTATGCTGATGCTGTAATGTTTAGGGTCTGCAATTCGTCTGAATAGTTGGAGCAAAATATCCCAGTAAGTGTGTACGTAGATTACGGTCTGTGACAGACATTAATCTGTGTCTGACGATTCCAGCAGGTTGATAATTGCTCTCGGTTGCATAAAATTCAATCCATCCTTTCTCCAATAGTCCTCTTCCTCTTTCAACACATGGTCCTCACATTTTTTCCAGTACTTTTTATCAATATTTAATAGCGCGGACTGGTTGACAGACAGACAGACAGACAGACAGACAGACAGACAGAAAGGTAGATAGGTAGAAAGGTAGGTGGGTGGATGGATGGATGGCTGGGTAGCTGGCTGACTGGCTAGCTGGGTGGATGGATGGATAGATAGATAGATAGATAGATAGATCAGATAGATAAGATAAGATAACATAGATAGACAGACAGACAGACAGATAGACAGACAGACAGACAGACAGACAGACAGACAGATAGATAGATAGATAGATAAATAGATAGATAGATAGATAGATAGATAGATAGATAGATAGATCCCCGCCAGGAGCTGAGCGAAGCCGGGCCTTGTCAGCTAGTTTATTTATATAATCACGTTTCATGAAAGAACCCTAATTTGGAGACACCTATGAACAATCCCATTTAACTTCGCGCTGTTTGTGCCAAAACGAAAACCACGAGAAAATTTCAAATAAAGCGGGGATGTGTCTTGGTGAAGCTGTAATACTGTTAAAATGATGGACTTAATCTCTAAGCCGTAAATTATATACCGCATATAAACAAACTTTGAAATCTGCTGTAAAATCTCCAGAACAAAAAATTTTTTGTTGGGTGGAAATAATGATAAGGTTATATACTAAATCTCATAATTTTCCCTCAGTTGGTTACTGAGATATGGATGTTTATATTGAGGCAAACAAATGTGGACATACTATAGGCAAACCTTCTGGAGTATCGAGCAGTGGAAGATAAACTCTATGGACCCCTGAGTGAACTTTAAAAAAAAAACAGTTAAATTCATACAAGAGACAACATTACAGTTATAAACATATTTCAAGCGAACGAAAGAAGAAGGAGAAGAAGAAGAAGAAGAAGAAGAAGAAGAAGAAGAAGAAGAAGAAGAAGAAGAAGAAGAAGAAGAAGAAGCATGAACATTCTCTACCCTATATTGCCTATGCAATGGTTGAAACTGTCGAAGACCTCCACTTTCAGTGCGTATCACACTCCCAGTACTCGCCAGATATAGCCCCAAGTGACTTCCACCTGTTTGGACAATTCAAAGAGTCATTGGGAGAAACGACTTTTCGGTCCGATGAACAGGTACAGCAGGTGGTGCTTGAGTGGTTACGTACATGACCAAGAACATTTTTCTTTACAGAAATTCAAGCACTTTATGGCGCTGGAGGACTTTTATTGAACGCACTGGTGACTACATCTAAACATGATATATTTGTTTTTACCTTTTCAGAATATTTTCACCAAAAATAAATATTTAAGGTGTTTATCTGATTCCCTATTCATAAGACTGATTAGCTCTCTTTTCTCCCTCTACTGGCGTATTATCGGTTACTCGATGTGAAGATCATCTTTAATTTTTGCCTATGTAAGTTGCATGGCAATCAGATTGGAATTGATGAATGCAGTTTGATTTGATGTATGGAAACAATAGTTCTTTCACAGATAGGGTAGACATCGGCGTGGTTGTATATTTGTTGACTGGTTCAGCGGCAAAGAATGTTTGATGTTATTTGCTCATGTAACGAGCAGAGCATGCAGAGCCAGAACATTCCATTGTTCCCATGTTAGGTAGGATCAACATGGTAGCCCAGGTCAGTTTGTAACCCCCC
Source organism: Cepaea nemoralis (assembly GCA_014155875.1). Classification (NCBI taxonomy): domain Eukaryota; kingdom Metazoa; phylum Mollusca; class Gastropoda; order Stylommatophora; family Helicidae; genus Cepaea; species Cepaea nemoralis. The sequence continues at coordinate 13,337 of JACEFZ010025682.1, forward strand.
CCCCCCCCCCCCTCCTCTACACTTCCCGCTTCGGTGTAGATTCAAACACTTGAGCAACCGCCTTCTAGTCAATAGTGCAGCAACATCACTACCATGGTTCCCGCTTTTCGAAGACCATACAGGCTGCATGTGAATGTCGATGTTAGTTCCGTGGACATAAAACTAGAGTTTAGTTGAGTAAAGAACCGACATCGCAGCACTCGAGACATTAACATATTTGCCCCGCCTTCATCTTCAACAACCAGCGAAGAGTCGCAATGCCAATGGTGCCTGTTTCAATCTGATTATGTGTCCGTCTGGCCTTTTCTCGGAAAACTGAGTGTCGGTCACTTCCCGCCGCACCATTTTCTCCAGACAATGACGGTGCATCATTATACACATGATCTCAAAGGGCCTTGAACACATCTGGTTTATCGTGCACTAATACCCTACAGAGTGGTGCAGATCCAGGCAATTTGTTGGACTGCTCGTTTCCCAACACACCAGTTTTATCTGGGGAAAAGGTCCACCTTATCTTTGAATTTTTATTTAATTTTGTAGGGATTAAGACATACATTTGGGGAAAAAGGGGGGGGGGGCAAATTTAGATAATTTGATGTTAGAAAAACAAAGGGCAAGGACAGATTTACGAAGGCTTTGGCCATTTTCTTACGTTAAGTTTACCGTCTACTTCTCTTCTTTTTTTTTGGGGGGGGGGGGGGGGGGGGCGGGGTATTGATTCATTCTGCTTGTGCAGATTGAACAGACACACGGGGAACGACAAAAATAATTATTTTTAAACTGAAAACAGTCACTAACCGGTCTAATATGGTATGACAAAGTCACTAATGTGAAGCTTCTGGGGGAGAACTAGACAAATTCAGCGAATCAAGAGATGATAAATAGACGCTGGTGCTGGATAGGACAGACAATGAGAAACTGATTATGGTAATAGTACACCCAGAAAGTCTTCTTCTGGACTGTACCGAGCAAACGCAAACAGTCAGAGACCTAGAAACACGTGGCTACGGTAATTAGTTAGTCTGTCCTCTTGAGCCTAAGTCGACGCATAGGGCAGAAGTCACGGCTCTCCATGTCTGGCGGTTCGCTGCTACCTGTTGTAGATCTTGGATGTTCACTTGGCCGTTGAATGAGCCTTCTCTGATGATGGTTCTACGCAGGGTCTCTCTTGGTCTTCCCCGTTTTCGTTTCCCTACTGGTGACCATATGAGGACTTGGTAGGGGAATCTTGCCTTGTCCATTCTGAGTACGTGGCCGATGTATTTCCAACTGCGTTTTCTTATAAAATTGGATACAATATCTTGCTTATTCTCTTGTCTTATTTGCGCATTGGTTTTGAAACCTGTCCACTGGATGTTTAGAATTCTTCTAAGACATTTGTTCTCAAAATTGTCTAATTTTTTTTTTTTTTTTTTAAAATCTAAAGCTACCGTTGATTTCCAACTCTCACATCCATACGTTAGCACTGGAATCACACAAGAATTGAAGATTTTAAGTTTCGTATATTGGCTGAGTGACTTTGACTTCCATATGTTTAACAGTTTATTGAAGGCACCAGATGCCAGTGAGATTCTAGATAATATTTCTGGTGTTGAGTCCCCTGTAGATGTCATTTTACTTCCTAGGTATGTGAAGCTATTGACTTTTTCAAGAACATGTTTGCTTAATTTGGTGTCGTCTGAATTGTTGGTAAGATCAATAGTTTTTGTTTTTGTGGTGGTAATTTGGAGACCAATTTGTCCTGAAACAAACCGATATACTGAATGCCCTCAAAAGGGCGGGAGACTAAACAAAACAAGCGAAGACAGCGACAAGAATACACGATTCTATGTAAATTGGAATAATCTGGTGACTGTTTTTGTTGTTCGCATACCCTTTACAGGACATCGCTTTCAACATCAGCATCTTTTAGCTAATTGTTGATTTCTTGGCAAGATTACGTTCAGTAGTTTGCCATTGCTTTCTGAGCGACCGGCTCACATACCCCGTAAGTTACCGTCGCGGCGAGAACCGTTACCGGTTCTAGGGCACGTCACGTTCTGCACGAGAGTATACGGGATTACGGAGAAAGTCGCTAACACCTAAGCTAGGGAGACCGGCATCTGGTGAATAAACAATAATAACATTGGAGGACATGGAAGAAGCTGGCGTAGACAGCAACAGACAGAAGCTATAGAAAGGCTTGGTGGTCATTGGTTTAGGGTGTATGGTATAGGTAGTTGCATATCCTTTACAGGATGAATGCAGTCAACAGCAGCATTATTTGCTGTTGTTGATGTCTTGGCAGTTTACGTTCAGTAGTTTGCCATTGCTTTCTGAACGGCCGGCACCCATACCATTTCGTAAATCCAGCGCAACGCGGTCCTCTGACAAATCGCTCGCAGCTGTGTTTTGAACGCCGGTATGCGGGATAACGTACCGCGTCCGTAAATTCCTCGCCACGGAGAGCCTATATGGTATAACTGGAGATAAAGGGCAGAAGAAACTCGATAAAGCATACTCTGCACAACTATATTTTAATTGTGTTGCGTATCCCTTACGGGACGTTGCAGTCAACACCAGCATTTTTTTCAGCTGCTGTTGATTTACTAGGCAAGTGTTACGTTCAGTAGTTAGTTAGTTAGTTAGTCGACAGATCATCCTCGTTGCACATCGAACCATTCAGTCCATAAGTGCTCGGATCCCCTCCTCAGCAAATCCCGCAGCGTGTAGCGGCTAACGACGCCAGTTCTGTGTTGGTTTATCAATCTTCTTTGGCTTCCTGCATAGTGTTCTTGTTTGGCCACCCCTCTTTTAATTTGCTGCTCCTGCAGTCTGGCCATTGTTGTAGATTCACAGTCATCACTTGGTTCTCGCAAAAGTCTCACTTCTCGTAGAGCATTCAGAATGTCAGCCTGGTCCATGGCGCGTCCGCCCTCCACAGTAGCCTCACCTGCGAGCTTGTCAGCCCGCTCATTTCCTTGTACTCCCGCATGACCTGGCACGAAGATGAAACTAATCTTTGCCAGCCGAGACCGCTTCAGAGGCAGCAACCATTCTCTTCGGATCGACCCCTCCTCTATACTCTTGATCATGTTCATTGAGTCGCTAAGGAAACAAGCCCTAGTGAATGTCTGTGTCTCGAGCCATGTTATTGCTTTACTTACTGCCATGACTTCCATAGGTCAGGCTACTTGTGGTTTCAGTGAAAGCACCAGAGTCCTCCTTCACAATTCTCCCTCCGGCCCGAGCTGTAAAGGCCCATGAGCTTCTCACATGTCGGACGACCGACCCATCTGTGTAGATGACCGCGTCACCGTCTAGCGAATTCTCGAAAATCAACGCTTGTACTTCAGCCTCCACAGCAGCCGGATTTTCTTGTCTGCATTTTCTATCTAGTTGGATGCAAACTGAAAAGGATGTGCAGAAGTCTGTTGGCACTTGCACCCACTCCTCGCCAGGTTCTAAGTCCTCAAGTGAACACACCTGTTGAAGAATGTCTTCGGCTTGACCCATCCACGACCGTCCTCTTTTTAACCTGCTGCCCTTCACCTTCCTAATTTCACTATGCAGTGGATGTTGTGTGTTTGCGTTAATTCTGAGGTAGGCGCGTGCCCTGCAAACTTGTATTCTCTCTTCAATGGTTGGAAAATCAAGAAGGTAGCGCATCGCCCTGCATGCTGTATCTCTTGTACATCCAAGAATAATGCGCATAGCTTCATTCTGTATCCTTTCCATCCTTTCTATCTGCTTATGGCTGAGAGTCAGGATTGCCATTGCATACTCCAAAACAGACATGACCTAGCCCCTCGTACAGAAGACATAGATGGCGCTGCTCACAGTTTGCTGCCGCCATCACCCGCATCGCTGCCAAACCCCGCTTGGCCTTTGTTATCACCTGGTCTATGTGCACATTATAAGCAAGGCTTCGATCAAACCGTATCCCCAGGTAATTCATTGCCTGCGTTCTTTCCACCGTCTCTGAACACAGCATTACAGTTGGTGTTGGATTGTTGACAATATGATTATTCAACGAGAACCAAGTCACTGTTGCCTTTGTTGGGTTGACCATTGCCCCAGCTTCATCACACCAAGTACTTATGCGATTGAGTTCGGTTTGTAGTTCCACAGCAACCTCCTCTCTATCCTTACCCTGACGATACACTAAAACATCATCGGCATACGACAATGTCCTGCCAGGTCCAGCTCACTGGTGATTCTCACTGTGTAGGCGTTGAACAGTACCGGAGATAATGGTGATCCCTGTGGTAGGCCAGGATATATTGTTGTTGGTTCCGAAGTCCAACTGCCACATCTACAAACTACTTTCCGTTGGTAGAGGGCTGCAGCGATCCAACTAAGGAGGAATGGACTTACGTTTAGTTCAAGAAGCTGAAACATTAAAAAATCCAGTGGTACTCTGTTGTATGCGTCCTCAAGATCAATCGCTGCAGCAACGGTTTCAGTGCCTGAGTGGAAACCTTCATAGACATCATGGGCAAAGACTGCTGCATTGGTCCAGGTTTCTCTTTTTGGACGGTACTCACCCAGGGTAGGTGGGAAAACACCTTGCCTCTCTAGTTGGCTTGATATTTTCCTGGCAATTACCTTCTCCAGCAGCTTGCCTATTGTATTCTGCATGGTTATAATTCGATATCCCTGAATTTTTTTGTGGTCTTTGTCAGGCTTCGGCAAGGGAATCAGATAGCTGTGTAACCATTCCTCCTTGATGCTAGCACTCCCTATACTGTTGTTGTACATGTCTGCTAGTTTCTCTAGCTCATTGTCGGTACACCTATTTATGTCGTCGTATCTTATGCCATCAGGACCTGGAGCACTGTTTTTTGATCGTCGAAGCACAGCCTTGATTTCTTTCACTGTCACTGTGTCTTCCTCCGAAGTGTTCTGGGCCTTGCATCTGTCTGAGGTGACCTCCTTGGCCAGATTTCGGCCTCCCATGTCTGTCTGGTTGCTCTGCTCAAGATAGCGTTCAAAGAGGGCTTTGCCCTTGTCCTCGTCAGTCCTCTGCCAGGTGAGGTCAGCACCTTGGAAGTCTGAAATGCTCTTATTCTTGACTACACCACTCATGCTTTTATGTAGTCGCCAGAACAATTTCAGTGACTTGTCTGTGCTTACTCTTTGACACACCTCTGCCCATTTTTCGCTTTTAACCACCTTGACCAGTTTTTTGAAATAGCTTACTTTTGTGTGCATCTCTCTTTCTAAGTGCAAGCAGGGACTAGGATGACCAGCTCTGTTCTTCTTGGCATTTTGCCATCTCCTTACAGCACTACGCTTATCCACCCAAGCCTTCTCCACCTCGAAACTCCACCACGGTGGCTGCTCCCAGCTTTTTTTCCTGCCCTGAAACGTTCTGCGCTTGTCACGTCTTATTTTACTCACCACATCTTGCCCTGTACTGTCATACTGGAACGTCTTTACCTTCAGCTTGTGCTGCCTGGTTCTGCCTTTCTCCACCAATATTCTGCACGGGTGGTGGTCGCTGCCATGGTGTCCTAGGACACCCCATCTACACACTGTAGTGAGTGAAGGTGAAACTAGCGCCAGATCAATAGCACTGTCCTCATCGCCTGGACGGCTTGCTGTCCTGGTGACACAGCCACTGTTAATACAAACCAGGTCGATGGTTTCCAGTGCAGTCTCGAGCTCCTCCCCTTGTGTATTGGAGGAAGTGTTTCCCCATGCTCTGCCTTTAGCGTTGAAGTCACCACAGAAAATAACATTTCTCTCGTGGCCTAATATGCCACTTAAGCACTGCCACTTCTGGGCGTCCATACTCGCATTGCGGGCATAAACATTAACCAACACGAATGGTATACTGGAATGAACTCTCAACGCCTGTATTTGTATAGTTTGCCATTACTTTCTGAACGTTTGTTAATCTCGTCAAGTTGGCTATTTTTTAATTTAACACAACTATAGCGCTGAGATTTTCGCGTTTGGCTATTTAGAGTAACTCTTAGGGAGTAACTCAGTGGTCAAGCCGTCTTCCTCTCGCTCCGAATGTTATGGGTTCGAGTCCAGGCTACGTCTTTCGGTTCACGGGCACATTTTTCTCCTGGGTTCGTCGCTTGAGCTACGGAGTTCGTGATTTGTGAGACGCTCTCGGCAAGCCGCCATGCGGAAAAAGCCTAAGGGGTGGGCAAACTTTTCGTGCGGAGGGCCGCATTGACACATGTAAAGTTATTGGCGGGCCGCATATACATATATGTATATATATATATCCATTTTGTTTACAGCAACCTATCACAATAAGTAATTATTAATTATTTATAGGTTATTAAGCAATATAAATAACTAATTATTGCAACTTTATTTTACGTATACACTTAAACATTATATTTGACAATATGGACAAAAACTTTTATTAATTTGTTAACACGATTTTACAACTTGTTATTATAACAAATATTCTTTATTATCTATCAGTGGCTTTAATATAGACACACAGCGACTACATTGTCACTACAGCTGTTGCATTTCTAATGAGATGTATGTAACTGCTTGCAATTTTTGACAATATTCTTGAAATCTGGAGCAAGTTTACTTGTTGAAATTCGCATGACAGCATGCAAGTTGCAGTCCAACAATAAAGACCTATTCTTAGATTTGCAAGAGAATCAATCAATCAATCATGTGCCATGCCGGAAAGCGTGGGCGGTCATGACTCGCCATTTCACTCGATCACCAGTCGTGGATCAGCTCAGTGTTTCTGTCTCGTCCATGCCATGTGGCCAAGCCATCCAGATATTTTCCTCTCGGTCTTCCTCTTGGTCTGTTCCCTTCGATCTTGCCAGTTGTCACTAAGTTCTCCAGTCCATTTCTTCTCATAACATGTCCAAAAAATTTTGACTGTCTACGTCTGATTTCTCTAATCAATCCACGATTTTCATTTGTCTCCTGTAGTACTTGGTCATTGCAAGAGAATACTTCTTCGCAAATGTATATTGATCCAAATAATGAAAAAAGTTTAGCTGCAAAGTTTTTCAAGTTGGGAAATGATTCTTGTGATAAAGATCCATAGAAATCCAGAAAACCATCTGTCTTGAATTTATCTTTCAGGTCATGATCTGCTTGTAAGTGTGAGCTCCCACACTCGCCTCAACACCTTGCTGAGACTCAGCCATCGGACAGTGGTGTGGTTCAGGACATCGGAATGTTCAGTTTCCAAATCGTCAAGTAATGACTTGAACTGTCTGTGATTAAGTCCACTTGATCTGATGAGGCTGCTGAAACTGACAACTGGGTCAATAACATGCTTGATATTCAAAACAGTTTTACACACTTTCTTGATGAATCATACAGTGAAGTGGTAATAATGTGTGGTCTGGATATTCTGCGTTAATCTGATCACTTATCAACTTTACCAGACCTACATTTTTTCCAGTCAAAGCACGAGCTGTGTCAGTTGCAACACTTGTTCCAAACCAACCCAGTTCTTTCAATACAGTTAGTAACAGCATTGAATATATCATGGCCTGTGGTTGTGTCTTTGAGTGACTCAACAATCAGTAACTCTTCAGTGAGTTTGAAAGAAGTGTTTATTCCACGTATAAATATCAATAATTGGGCAGTATCTTGTACATCGGTACTCTCATCCAATGCAAGAGTGTACCACAAAAATTGTTTACTTGCATCTTGAAGTTTATGCATCAAATTGTCACTGATCTTGTCAACACGTCTGACCACAGTTCTCCTTGATAAAGTAATGTTGTCAAATCTGTTTCTTTTGTTGTTGTTTTGTGTGTGTTCTGGACACATAATGTTTGCTGAATCTAGCAAACATTCCTTGATGAACTCGCCATCAGAAAATGGCGTGTTCTGTTTTACAATTCTGTGTGACAGCACAAGACTAGCTTCAGCTGCAGCATCTTGAATTGAAGACTGTTTAGTGAAAAGAGTTTGCCGTTTCTCCACATTGTTCACCAACTCAAGGCATTTCCTTTCCTTCTCTTCGGTCGTTAAATTGTATCCGAAATCGGAATGTTTTGTTTGATAATCTCATCTCATCTCATCATGTTCCTCTTGTACCTTGCGGTGTCGAGGTGAAGTATAAACTTCGTGAGAGTGCCCGGTTATGGGCTTCGTATATCGACATTCCCATGGATTCTGTTATTCCCTCAGTCCAACGTTTACGTGGTCTGCCTCTTCCTCTGTTTCCATCTGGTCTGTACATCATTGCTTGTTGTGGCATGCTGTCGACTGGTAGCCTACTTGCATGGCCAAACCATTTGACTTGCTGCTTTCTAATAAAATCTAGAGCAGCTTTAACCCCTACTTTAGTCCTGATTTCTTCATTTCTGATCTTATCTCTTCTTGATACGTTGAGTATTCTTCTCAGAAACCTCATTTCTGTTGTTGTGATTTTTCTTTTCTCTTTTTCTGTCATTGTCCAGGTTTGGCATTGGTAGCAGAGAGTTGGTAGGAAGATTGTGTTGTAAAGTGCTTTCTTAGTAGTTATTGATACATGTTTGTTCTTTAGTATTGGTGCCATTTGTCCAATGAGTTGATTTGCCTTATTGCACCTATTTTCGATCTCGTCTTCTGATCTGCCATTTGATGATATTATACTTCCTAGGTACTTGAAGCTCTTTACTTGTTTCAAGGGATGTTCGTTTAGGTGAATTGTTGCTGTTTGTTCTTCTTTAGTTATAGTCATTACCTCTGTTTTGCTTGTGCTAATTTTCATGTTATGTTCCCTACACATTTCGTTTAGACTATTCATGTGGTCTTGTAATTCAGCTTCTGATTTTGCTATTAGTGCTTGGTCATCCGCAAACAGGAGTTCTCTAATGGTTAGATTTGCAGATGGTTCTTCTTCTGTGTTCTCGTCATGCGGTATTCTTGCTGCCTCTGCTTGGCTGGTTTCTTTACATATGTTGTCTATATATGTTATGAACAAGAGAGGGGACAATGTTTGATAATGTCTTTTTAAATTGTGCTCCTTGAAGACAGCCACTGACTCACGACACAACAAGCAAACTGATTTGCTACCAACTTTTATAAAACAGTATCTAGTTGTCCATTCATCATTAAAAACATTCATCTTCAATCTTATGTTTGTTATTGACACTCATCATAACAGTACATGAAATTCTGTAAAATTCAACAAAATAACTTAAAAACGAATTTAAAATTTTTATTTTTAAATGCCCTAGCGGGCTGCATAAAATCACTTGGCGGGCCGCATGCGGCCCGTGGGCCGTAGTTTGCCCACCCTTGGCCTAAGCCATATATGGGATAAAACCTCGTGCAATGAAGTCCATCCTCTCGACTTTTAAGACTTTTTTTTTTTAAAGAGTAACTCTGAGCGTTTGTATTCACTTCCGTCATTCTTAGGAAAATGGCGGCCTCCTGGGTCGGAGGTTGTCTCCTGCAACAATCTCTCGCAATGTGTTGATGTTGAATATCAATCTACAACATTCCCACTGGGTGTGATATACTCATATATACTCTATGGAATAAATAGTAGGTAGTGCAATACAATTTCTTTGGTAAACACAATCTTGGATAGAGCTGACAAAATTAAGCCCAATTGCACCTCAAGTTTAGGTAGGGGTCGCTTTCTGAACTTTCTCCATTTATTTCAGTTTCTACACTACTTAATTTTAAATATAGGCACATAGTATATTAGTATAGGTAGCATGAACCATCAGATTTTTAAATTTGAGTATTTTCTAATGGGACCACCACCAAAAGATAGGCCTTGAGAAACCGAATCTAATGGTACCAAGATGATGCATGTATGTCAATTAGAAGCGAAGATATGCAACTTTGAGTTCGTGATCGTAAACACAAATTAATGTATATAACTAATTGGCGGCCATTTTTATATGCTAATTAGATAACATTGCATCATATGTAAATAGGATTTAACCCATTATGTGCGTAGCATCCATCCGCATAATACAAGATATTACTTGCCAGGGTTTAAAGCTAATATAAAGAATGCACTATATAATTAATTTATATAATAACTAATTGGCGGCCATTTTTATATGCTAATTAGATAACGTTGCATCATATGTAAATAGGATTTAACCCATTATGTGTGTAGCATCCATCCGCATAATACAAGATATTACTTGCCAGGGTTTAAAGCTAATATAAAGAATGCACTATATAATCTATATATATATAATAACTAATTGGCGGCCATTTGTATATGCTAATTAGATAACGTTGCATACTATCTAAACAGGAGGATATCCGTTAACAGTATATCATCATTCCGCATAAAACAAGATACAACTTGCCAGGGCTTAAAGCTAATATAAAGAATGCACATGGTAATTAATTAAAATAACTAATTGGTGGCCATTTTTGTATGTTAATTAGATAACGTTACATCATATGTAAAAATAGATGACATGAGCAATTAGGCTTCGCTACACCGATCGCAATGATGTATGGTTGCTAGGGTGTTCGTGTATGGTTGCTAGGATGTTCGTTTAAAAATAAACAAGTTACACTAGTAAGAACACACATTTTGATAACTTCTGCTGTGACCTTGGTTCGGACACGAAAAAAAGATGCCCGGAGGAGATCTTTTGTGTCAATTTCTGCGTTAATGACCACGACACTCAAAGTTGCATATCTTCGCTTCTAATTGACAAACATGCAATCATCATGCATCATCTTGGTACCATTAGATTCGGTTTCTCAAGGCCTATCTTTTGGTGGTGGTCTCATTAGTAAATACTCAAATTTAAAATTAGAATGGACTCGTCCACTGTCTATGACCCTGCTCAATTTTTTATTTTATATTTTTGTTCGGCTGTTAATAGAGATACAATAGATTTTCTTGCATTTCTGAATTCTTTGTCCATTTTTACATAAAACTGGAGAGTTTCAACAAGATTCGTTTAATTATGGATTGAAAAATAATAATTTTTGTGTGACCATGCTCAGGCTATGTGTACTACTGTTAACAGTAGTAACTAGCATGGCCTGAGCATGGTCACACAAAAATTATTATTTTATAATATAATATATATAATATATTATATTATAAAAACATTAAGATATTATTTATCCAATGAGATATACAAAGGGTATGTTAATAGTCAATGATGTGTCAACACGACGAAACCCTTTTACACAAGCGCGGAAAATGGTTTCCGGTTATAGTATGCTTACGATAGTGGATAGGCCTCGCTACTCGATGTCTTGTCAGTTCTAAGCAGAGATATTCACATTTGTCATTTGAGTTTCGGGATCTTAAACAACATTTTTTGGGATTCCACTCGCTGAGCTCGCTTCCTTTGTGTCTCAGACGAAGTGACAGGCTTTATATCACTATAACTTTCTGGTGACTGCCGATTCCATTGACGATGAATTGTAATTTTCATGGATGACTTTTGTGTTGGCATTCTGGCAGCGGCATTATGCACAGTGCACCTGTGTGGGCTGTTGGATTGCCCAGACTCCTGTCTGGTCCACTTTTCACATTGGACAGTGAGGAGCATTTTGTGTGATATTCACTGGCACAGGAATGGAGCATAATGGGGACGACCCGTTGCCGTGAAGTTGGAACCTCGACTAACTTTTTTTAAAAACAAACGACACTCAATATCTCTGCTTAGAATTGACATCCAGGCTTAATTAAAGTACCGTTGGATGTGGTTTTTCAAGGCTTGTGTAGCTGTGGTAGTACTCATTAGTAAATACCCAATTTGAAAAACATGATCAAAGTAATGCAACATTAACATTTAAAAATTTAGTCTTCAAAAATGATCAGCCATGACGTCACCATGAACATTCATTTTCTGAGTCTGATGGGGTCCATGTAGAAAATGTTTCCAACAGACACTAGCATTGACAAACAATAATGAGAGATGCAAAAATGCGAGACAAATGCTGCTGATTTAAATAAACTACTCATTTAACCCTTTACAGGGCTAGCGGCCGATCGCTTAAACGAGCGGATCGCCGATTACATCCGATACTATTATGCATTGTAAAAATGCGATCTCTCGGCTTTCTGACACTTCCGACGGCTACTTTCGCTTTCGCCGATAGCTTGACAACATGGCCGCCATTTTTAAACGCGCTACTATGAATTTGAACAGACTTTTACGGACTTTTTGGGATAGTTTTCGGGACTTTTACGCTGTTTTTCAAAACGGATTTCGGCAATTCTTCAAGTGATAGCCGAGATTTCGCTAGGTCCAATTTAAATGACATTAAAGGGCACGAAGTTGACTATTAATCGGGGCTAGATATCAGTGCAAATCGTTACTTTGCATTAGCAGTCTGAGTCGGACTTTAAAGAAAGTGATTATGATTCTGAAAATGTGTTTGTAAATTGCCGTATAGATGACGGAAAATCACAAACAACATGCTGTATTTCGTAAATATTTGTGTTCATATATGGATTACTGACAACAATCACGTGAGTAACATATTCTGCATGCTTTTCCCTTCATTGTGTTGTTTATTTAACTAAAATCGGTTGACTAACGCGACCCGAAATTTTACCAAACCTGAAAAAATCTTGCCCGTTCAGGGCTAAAAAATGGACAAGCGTCTGCCCTGTAAAGGGTTAAGAGAATTTTCTCATTTACAGTTAATTATAAAATAAAATGTAAGTACAATGTACGACCAGTCCATGCCAGATGTCTCAGATGGGTCATAGACGGATGTGAAAACTGACTTCAAAACTATGTTCCGTCATGTTAAATTATAAAAATATAGTTAAAATATACAGATAAACTATTAATAATCTTTAAACTTATATTCTCTTTAACTTTAGTAGTTCAAATTGCATGTTTTGAGTGAAAAAAGTATGCACGGCCAAGTCTGATTGATAGGCCATATGCCGCCATTTTTTTATTTCCACTCGCAAAGACGACATCCCCGCAAAAATATTTTATTCTACCACATATCAAGCGATATCCATGATGAAACTCTCCAAATATATGTAAAAATAGATGCAGAATTTGAAAATCCATCTAAAATGTATTTATATTAATAAATCGACCTTAGAAAATAAACTTACTTACCGAATGCCAAATAATACAATTTATTTAAAAGCTATGATACTTTCAACCAATCGCTATGCGTTAGATTGACATATTCTGCAGAAAATAAGATGACGTTTGTTATTGTCACGTGATATTTGAATGAATGAATAATATTGGAAGCATGCACAGTTGTTTCATGCCATTTTTGGGGACCCAATGGATCCTTCTATGCAGGCACGGTTTCCGGTTTCGGGTCGGGTTGAGTTAGACAATGAACCTGCTAATACTATTCCAATACAGTTCTACATAGTTAGATAGATCTCCAAAACTCTAATCCAGCAGTCTGTAATTCAACCCCTGATGTTTTCTCATTATAAATATTACATTTTAAAATGAATTATTTTAAGTGAAACCTAGAAATGCAGTCTTTAGTACAAGAACACTGGTTTCATCTAAGGAACTTATTTAAACCATTTAATTTTTGGTCTAAAGAAATTTTTTAGCAGCTTGATTCAACAGAAGGAGTTAACATGCAGTAATGTGTGATCTGGTCATTAGGAACTGGGAGACCAAATAAAATGGATAACCGAAATGCTGACCGCATGCAACAGTGTCCAATGGCTTCATTGGCCCCAAAGAAGCTTTTATGTGGGACTAAGAGTCCCCCATCCCACACCCCCCCCCCCCCAACAAAAATAAACACATTCTAACAATGGGATAATGTGGGTTAATGTAAAAACTGAATGAGGGATGGAATAATGTGGGTTAATGTAAAAACTGAATGAGGCCAGGGAATTATAAAAAACATTTCCTGCAAGGAGTTACAATCAATGCATGGTGAATCATCTGGCACTGTATCAGTTAAAAGACCAGAGAGGAAACTAACTGAAGACTCATTATTGAATGTATGGAAGGGGGGGGGGGAAGATACAATAAAGAATGGATGCCGCTATAAGTATTACATCAACTTTAATGTATGTATGATGTGTGGCACAAGTAATAAGGATTTCCCATGAAGCTGTCATGTATTGTTACACTTGTAACTTATTGTTGTCATGACAAACCAATAACAATACTCTGTGATAGATTCCCAAACTCAAATTCTTGATCAGGACTTGAGGAAAAACATATCAGAAATCATGTTTTGAAGTAATCATATGACATTTTGTATCCTTAATCATCTTGAAAACCAACATATCAAATTCACTTATATAGTTTATGTTTGCATACAAATGTAATTTACAAATCCTTTCAGACTGACTGTAGACATAAGATGGAGATTAAACTACCACCATGTGTCAAGATAGAACAAACTGAAGTCTGTGTAGGTCAAGGTAAGTTAAAGTGCAATTTAACTTAACAGTTAGTTGAATATTCTTTACAGGATGTCACAATCAACCCCAGTATTTACTGGCTGTTTTTAATGTACTGGATAATTCTACATTTAGATCGAGAGAGCTGATCGATTAGCTAAGGAAGGAGCAAAGAACCAGGCCCT
>JACEFZ010025683.1:0-46323 GCA_014155875.1 Cepaea nemoralis
TAAAAATACAATCAATCAATCAATCATGTGCCATGCCGGAAAGCGTGGGCGGTCATGATTCGCCATTTCACTCAATCACCAGAGTCGTGGATCAGCTCAGTGTTCCTGTCTCGTCCATGCCATGTGGCCAAGCCATCCAGGTATTTTCCTCTCGGTCTTCCTCTTGGTCTGTTCCCTTCGATCTTGCCAGCTGTCACTAAGTTCTCCAGTCCATTTCTTCTCATAACATGTCCAAAAAATTTTGACTGTCTACGTCTAATTTCTCTAATCAATCTACGATTTTCATTTGTCTCTTGGTCATTGGTTTTTCTATCTGTCCATGGTATTCTTTGCATTTTCCTCAGAAACCACATTTCTGCAGCCATCAGATGTTTTTCAGCTTGACTGCACATTGTCCAAGTTTCACATCCATACAAAAGAACAGCACTAGAATGGCCACTCGACCAGGCGACTCTGACAGCATCATTGACTTGGCTCTGGTGTCGCCCACCATCGCACCAAGGTGCCGGTGGGGCACACTGGGATACCACTACCCTTGTGTCATCCTGATCAAGAAAGACGGGGCCATGAGTCAAAGAAACAAGACCAATGCCTTCCCGTACGACACCACTGGTCAAGACGCCATAAGCAAGATCAGAAGAAGGAAACTAACTTCCTCCCGTAGGAGACAAGAAAGATGGCTGCAGCCACCATGGTGGAATGGAGAGGTCGAGAAGGTGTGGCTGGGAAAGAGGCAGGCTGTCAAAGACTGGCAAAAGGCCAGAAAGGCTAACATGCCACAGGTTGAGTTGGCGAACCTGAAGACTGAGGTCGTTAGGACGACGACTTTATTCAAATCCTGCACCAAACAGGCCAAGGCCGACAAATGGGACGAGTTCTGCAGGAAGGTGTGCTCCGAGCAATCTCTTACGACATTCTGGCGCCTCCACAAGAGCATGAACGGTGCTACACAACGTAGGGGTATTCCAGACTTTCAAGGCACAGACCTCGCATGGAAAAAGTTGGATGCGGATAAAGGTAAGGCCCTTCTTGCACGCTACATAGAACAGACTGACCAGAAAGACGAGCCCGCCAGACAGAGGACCACAACAACACTCTCTCAGTTGTGCGAGGGAGTCGGGACAGACGAAGAATGGACAATCACAGTTGACATATTGCGTGCGATGCTCAAGAAATCACCTAACACCGCCCCAGGCCCAGACGGAATCCGATATGGTGACCTAATGGTGATATCAGATGATGACATGGAAGAACTGGCCAGAGAATTCAACACCAGTATCCAGAGGGGTCAGGTAAAAGAAGAATGGCTACACAGCTACTTGCTGCCGCTGCCAAAACCGAACAAAGACCATTCCAAGATAAGCGGCTACAGAATCATTACGATGCAGAATACTGTTGGCAAGCTACTGGAGAAAATTGTAGCACACAGACTTGCTTGGGACTTGGAACAGCTCGGCTGCTTCCAGCCCACACTTGGAGGATACAGACGCAACAAAGAGTCATGGCTGAATGCGGCGGTCTTTGCTCAAGATGTTTACGAAGGATTTCAGGTCAGAGAAGAGACATGTGCGGCCGCCATAGACTTAGAGGACGCATATAACAGAGTATCTTTCGAGCACTTGATGCAAACCCTCCTCAGACTGAAAGTGCACCCTCACCTTGTACGATGGATAGCTGCAGTTCTACTCCAAAGGAAGGTGGTGCTAAGATGCGGGAGTTGGTCTTCTGAGCCGATAACGATATGTCCAGGATTGCCGCAGGGTTCACCACTGTCACCAGTACTATTCAACGTGTATACGGTGCCGATCACTGAACAACAGTTGGATGGGAGGGGTAGGACTCTCATGCGTTGACGACATCCTCGTGTATCGACAGGGTCGAGATAGACAGGCGATTGCCAACTATATGCAGGGCGAACTAGATCGAATTTCCTCATGGTGTGCTGATGCCGATGCCCTTGTCAACCCTGCAAAGGCAACGGTTACATGGTTCTCACTAAACAACCATATTGTGAAAACAGACCTGCCGGCAGTAAGAATGGATGGGAGCATTCTGAGTAGAACCCAGTCAATGACATATCTTGGCGTGAGGCTTGATCGTAGCCTGTCCTTCAGAGATCGTGTCGATTATGTCATAACGAAGGCTCGAAAAGGTTTGGCAGCAATGAGAGTCATGGCGACTGCCAATATCGAGCAAAGACTGCTATTACTTCTGTTCCAAGGACTTGTGCTTTCACGCATCGAGTATGCCCTGGCCATCCTCACTGTCAGCCCTACACAGATTGGAAGACTTGAAAAGGTACAAAACGAAGCCATGTGCATCATTTTGGGCTGCACGAGAGACACCAGCTGTGTAGCAATGAGATACCTCCTTGACTTCCTGACAATGGAACACAGGATCAAGATCTGGAGAGCTCGTACATACTTAAAAATAAGTGCAGATGAGCAGCACCCTCTGCATGACGCTGTATTCAGAGAAAAGGGTGACAGGCTAAAGAGGGGCAAATCATGGATGGGTCGGGCGGAAGATGTCGTCGGACAGGTCTGCAGTCTTACCAGTATCAACCCCGGCAAGGAATGGGTGCCGGTGCCTCCAGCTTTTAAGTGTACCTTCTCCTGCATTATCACACTCGACAGACGGTGCAGAGAGCAGAACCCTGCCGCTGTCAATGCAGAGGTTAACGCGCTCATCTATGATCACTCAGATAGCCCTGAAGTGCTCATCTATACAGATGGATCTGTTGTAAAGCAACAGAGAAGTGCGTGGGCATTTACAGCCCTTTCAGTGGGCCGAACCGTTCAAGAATCCAGTGGTGCCCACTCTATGACCACGAGCAGCATGACGATGGAGGTGATGGCAGTTACACAGGCTTTCATATGGCTGGAATCACAGCATTATACCAACGTGTGTGTACTAAGTGATTCAATGAGCATGATTCAGAAGGTCGAAGCTGGATCTGTACGTAGACAGTGGACTGAGTCGCTGCGGAAGTCTGTTGTCCGCAAAGTCACCTTCATCTTCGTCCCGGGACATGCGGGAGTCGAGGGAAATGAACGAGCTGATAAATTGGCTGGCTCTGCACCCCCTGTAGATGGCCAGCCCATGGATCGTGTGGATGTTATTAACGCCCTTAAAGATATGGCGAGAACAGAGGATTTTGACGCCAGTGATTCCACATCGCTTTCCAGGATGAAAGACCTGGGAGTAAGAATCGGCACAGCCAGACGCGAGAGGTACATCGGGAAAACAAAGCGCCTCGTCAACCAACACAGAACTGGCACTATTAGCCACCGGACGCTGATGCATATGCTGGGGGGAGGATCTGAGCACCTATGGACATGTCCGGAGTGCAACGAAGATACCCCAACTGATAACTAACTAACAAAAGAACAGGCTCTATGTATCCCCTCAACACTCTTTTTCTCGTTTCAATTGACATCATTTTATTGGTCAGAATGTTTTTCATCTTGCTAAAGGCTACTTTCGCAATGGCGATTCTTGTTCTAATCTCTTCAAGGCATCTGCCATCAGATGTTATGACTGTTCCGAGATAACTGAACCGATTCTCTTGTTGAAGAATATTCCCATTTACTTGTATATTACATTGTGGTGCTTCGTTCTTCCTAGTGACGACCATAACCTGTGTCTTCCTACAATTTAATTCCAACCCCAGCTGCTCACTGTGTACAACAACAGCGTCTACTAATTGTTGCAGATCCTGTGCATTGTCTGCAATCAATACTGTATCATCTGCATATCTAATGTTATTTATGTTTCGTCCTCCAATACTGATTCCATTTAGGTCTTCTACATTTCTGAAAATATTTTCACTGTATAGGGAAAAAAGATCTGGAGACATTACACATCCCTGCCTAACACCTCTCTTAATAGGTTGATATTGTCCTACTTCATTATCAATCCTTATGGCAGCTTGTTGTTTCCAATATATGTTTTTTATAAGTCTAATGTCTTTCCCATCAATTTGTAGATCTGCAAGCATATCCACAATGTTGACATGTCTAACTCTATCAAAAGCCTTTGTGTAGTCAATAAAGCAAAGATGTATATCCTTGTTTACTTCTAAAGCACGTTCAATAACTGTTCGCAGCATATACACAGCATTTACTGTACCCTTTCCTTCTACAAACCCACATTGTTCTTCCCCTATTTCAGGTTGTATTTTCTTCCTCACTCTTTGCATGATAATTCGTAACAAAATCTTTGTGATGTGACTCATTATACTAATTGTTCTATGTTGATCACATTCTAAGGTTCCTGATTTCTTTGGATTGCAATGAATACAGAATTACATAATTCAGAAGGTATATCTCCAGTATCATATAATGTGTTCAGCAGTCTAGTGACTTGCTCTAGTCCAAATTCTTCTAAAGCTTTAATCATTTCTGTTGTGATGTTATCTGCACCGGGGGCCTTGCCAGCTTTCATATGCTTAAGAACATTTTGAACCTCCATCTTTAAAATTTCTGGTCCTTCATTATTAAATCTAATAGCATACTGTTCCTCACTGTTATCATTATACAGGTCTTTCACATAATCTGTCCATACATGTAGAATCTGATCCTTTTTCTATTATGATTTTGGCCATCTTTAGTTTTTAGACAGCCTGTTAATGTACTTGTTCTTTTATTAGTAAGTTCCTGAATTCTTTTGTGCACTAATTTGGTATTTTGACTGTTGTGTTGTTTTTCAATTTCTAAGCACTTTTCCTCAAGCCATGATTCTTTTGCCTTCCTACATAATACTCTGACTTGTCTGTGAATTTCTTCATATTTGGCAGGATTATTTTTGTTGAGTCTTCTTGTTTCCATTAAGTGTAAAATTTCCTCAGTCATCCATTTCTTACGACCCACCTTCTTTAATTTTGGAATAGTTGTTTCTGCAGCCACATTGATTGAATTCTTTAACATTTCTCATTGATCATCCACATCCTGGAATAGGATCTCTAGATCTGACAATATTTCAAATCTGTTCTGTACTTCTATGTTGAATTTGTTTTGTATTTCCTTGTCATTACTCATGTACACAAGTCATATTAGTGTTTCCTGTTATATACTTGACTTTCTTCAACTTTATCCTCAATGTTCCTGTGAGTTATCTGTGGTCACTATAACAATCAGCACTGGGAACTGTTTTTGCTACTGTTAGCGCGTTTCTAAATCTTCTGCTAATGAGAATGTAGTCAATCTGGTTTCTAATCCTGCTATCAGGACTCCTCCAAGTCCATAATCTTCTAGGGTGTTGCTTGAACCAGGTGTTTCCTACAATCATTTCCTGTTCTTTTGCCCACTCTACTAGCCTGTATCCTCTTTCATTTCTCTCTCCTAAACCATAGTTTCCTACTGTGTATCTATCCCCTTGATTTCCTACTTTTGCATTGAAGTCCCCTATTATGATGTTTATTTCTGAGTTTTTACATTTCTTTAAGGCAGACTCTATGTCATTATAAAATTCCTCTACACTATCTTCACTGGACTCTCCTGTTGGGGCATATACCTGAATAACATTTATATTAAAAGGTCTGCCACTCAATTTAACTAGTAGAACTCTGTCTGACACGGCCCAATATCCCTGAACAGACGTTGATGTTTTCCGGTCCAAAATTATTGCCACTCCCCTATGTCGATCTTCACCTCCAGAATAAATAATCTTAAAATCTTTATGTATCTTGATGCCTGCTCCTGTCCATCTCGTTCGCACATACCTAATATATTAATTTTTTCTCTTTGAATTTCTTGTGTTATGTTCTCTAATGTTCCGTCGTTGTTTAATGTCCTAACGTTCCATGTTCCTAATTTTAATGTCTCTGTCCTTGTCTTGCGATGATCAGTCTTTAAGCGAATCATAATAAACTAGGCACTTTCAAAGAGATAGTTTGCCGTTGCTTTCCTCTATGGCAGTGACCATACTGGCCGGATGACCACAATCATTGTCTCTCGAAAGAGATCTTCTGCTTGCCGTCGCGAAACTCGAGACCATAACCAACAAATATCTGTCGGCTGCCCTCAAAATTTCATCCACCACCTGCCTTCCATGGCTTCTTTTGAACACTTCCAATACACGAAAACGAAATAACATCACATAATCCAAAGGAAAAACACTATCCACACGAATTCCACGGGAATTTCCATAGGAAATCCACAGAAAAACACTGAACAGCGTCTCCCCTAAGAACAACAAGTCATCGCGTCGCCATTATACCGGAAGTATATAAATGAAAATACAACTGTACAGCAAAACTGAAGTACAGAAATGAATAATATGGGGAGAACATGGACAGAGCTGTGTGGGACAGCTTATGATAGGAGGGCTTGGAGTGAGCCGGTTGAGGGCCTCTGCCCCAATTCTGCCCCAATGGAGGATAACAGGTGAAAGAAGAAGAGGGAACTGTACCATGTCATCAGTTTGACTTGATCAGATTTGATCTCTTCATGTATGTATCTTTATTTTCAATCTAAATGCAACACTGATCTTTTATCTATTCATCACACCCATTCTTGGTAAGTCTCTCTGCTTTCTTATGACCAGATATACTGCAGGAATATACATATATCTTCTTTTTTTTTTCGCATATCATTTACAGGACATTGTAGTCAACACCAGCATTTTTCAGCTGCTGTTGATGTCTTGGCGTGTTTTACGTTCAGTAGTTTGCCCTTGCTTTCTGTACGACCAGCTCACATACCCCCGTAAGTAACCAACGCAACGTGATCTGCTGCTGAATCTCATGCAGCTGTGTTTCGTACGAGAGTATACGGGATTGCGAACAATGTCCTTAACCCCTTCGCCAGGGAGACTGGCTATACATATATCAGAACTGCAAAATTACCAAAAATGGCTGCCATGCATTCATTCCAGGTTTGTGTCTGCATATATACACAAGAATATTTGTTGTTCATCAAGGCAAGCTTCACACATTGTCACTAGTGAACCACAAACTGTATCCTGAACTGAGGTCAGATTCAACAACGTCAGCCTGGGGTTGCTTGTCCTGGCTGCGCTGTCCGTCGTGCGACGAAGTGATCTGGTTGCGGCCGTCCTCTTCTGCTGCGCACTGAACTATAAACAAATGGAGCTGTATCATGCGCTGCCATTCTTTGCCTACCTGTTGGGCAGTTGTGTAACGACAACGTTGACTGCTGGGTAGGTGTTCTGTGTTCATGGTGTTTCATCTGTTCTGTCAACTCTGTTGCATTGTCTCTTTCACTTGGGTGTGAGAGATGGATTGTCAAACTATTGTTGTACTATCACTTTCACATGGATGTGTGAGTAGGACAGCATGGCCGAATGGATAAAAATGTATGTTCTTAAACATCCGGTGTGCTGATGCCGATATAAAGGGTTCATTCCCTACACCGGACAGTTGGACTACAATGTTTACCTATCGTCCTTGACTTGGGATGTAAATTACAAGTACCTCTGAAGTCGGAGTGGGTTCAACTGATGGCGTGAGACACTGTTAATAGGGAAAGCTAATCCACATGAAAAATTAAGTCCAGCACTACTAGAAGAAGTGTGTATGGACTACGCTTGAGTTCAAAGCATGAAACATGGATGTGTGAGATGGATTGTAAAACCAACTCTAATTCTATGCTTTGTGATGAGGAATGAATTTGACTGCACCAGTAACAGGCTCATCATTTCTCTCCCAGCAGCAGTTGAAGGTTGTGCAGCACTAGGAGAATCTCAGCTCAGTGCACAAACTGGTGTAGCTTGGACAAAACCCCTGACTTTTGATTACAACACATACAATAGATATTCTGTTGAGGATAAATTAAACATTTGTTTAATTTTCCAAAGCAGCAGCCATTTAAAGCCTACTCTCTACAATTCCGATCTGCCAAGGGATACTTGACATATGCAACATGCATGTGAGATTTCAAAGTTCACCTGGATCAGATAAGGCTGTTGTTGGTGTCAGTGTCTGCAGTGAGCAAAATTGAGGTCACATTAATATTTTGCTGTGGTAAGCAGAAGGGCAAACAAGAATGATCCAGTACACAAGAGAAGGAAGATGACATAGAAATAGAAGTGGTGGTCTGAACATTAATAACAGAAATAAAAACTAGTGGGATGTTTTCAGTGACATGACTTCAGTGAGTGTAAGCAGGTGCAAGACTGGTTTAGTTACGGTTGTTTCTGTCTTGCCTTCATGAAGCAAGTGGACCACATTTTGTTGTTGTTTTAAAGTTGTTTTAAAAGTAGGACATAAATAAATGTTATTTAGTTTTTTCCAAAGGTCAGTTTAACATCCTTGGGTTCCTTTGTGGAAATGTATCTCTGACAGCTGGGTTCTTCCCTGGCATAGTTCCAGTTATAGGAAGACGCCCGCCTCTAAGCCATTCCACCTTGCAGTTTGTTGACCAGGCTTCAGTCCACATCTGCAATTTGTTGACTAGACTTTCATCCAGCCCTGCAGTTTGTTTACCAACCTGTCATTCGACCCCTAGTTTATTGATCAGGTTATCATAATTTGTTGAATTGAATGATGCAGATAATTGATGCATGTGTATATAGTTGTAATAGTTCCTTTCTGTTGTAATATGTGATTGACAGTGTTAACTTTGCAACAGAAGATTTCCAGATCCTGTAGTCATGTCATTGTCAGTCAAGACAAGCTGGACATGTGTGAGACATGTACACATGTATGACATGAACATCCTTATTCTCTTCACTCTATGTTGTTCTCCCATCCCACTCATTGCTCTGTGTTGTTCTCCCCATCCCACTCATCACTCCATGTTGTTCTCCCCATCCCACTCATTGCTCTGTGTTGTTCTCCCCATCCCACTCATCACTCCATGTTGTTCTCCCATCCCACTCATTGCTCTGTGTTGTTCTCCCCATCCCACTCATCACTCTGTGTTGTTCTCCCCATCCCACTCATCACTCCATGTTGTTCTCCCCATCCCACTCATCGCTGTGTGTTGTTCTCCCCATCCCACTCATCACTCCATGTTGTTCTCCCCATCCCACTCATCACTCTATGTTGTTCTCCCCATCCCACTCATCGCTCTGTGTTGTTCTCCCCATCCCACTCATCACTCCATGTTGTTCTCCCCATCCCACTCATCGCTCTGTGTTCTCCCCATCCCACTCATCGCTCCGTGTTGTTCTCCCCATCCCACTCATCGCTCTGTGTTGTTCTCCCCATCCCACTCATCACTCTATGTTGTTCTCCCCATCCCACTCATCACTCCATGTTGTTCTCCCCATCCCACTCATCGCTCCATGTTGTTCTCCCCATCTCACTCATCGCTCTGTGTTGTTCTCCCCATCTCACTCATCGCTCCATGTTGTTCTCCCCATCCCACTCATCACTCTATGTTGTTCTCCCCATCCCACTCATCACTCCATGTTGTTCTCCCCATCCCACTGATCACTCCATGTTGTTCTCCCCATCCCACTGATCACTCTATGTTGTTCTCCTCATCCCACTCATCACTCTATGTTGTTCTCCCCATCCCACTCATCACTCTATGTTGTTATCCTCATCCCACTCATCACTCTATGTTGTTCTCCCCATCCCACTCATCACTCCATGTTGTTCTCCCCATCCCACTCATCACTCCATGTTGTTCTCCCCATCCCACTCATCACTCTATGTTGTTCTCCCCATCCCACTGATCACTCCATGTTGTTCTCCCCATCCCACTGATCACTCTATGTTGTTCTCCTCATCCCACTCATCACTCTATGTTGTTCTCCCCATCCCACTCATCACTCTATGTTGTTATCCTCATCCCACTCATCACTCTATGTTGTTCTCCCCATCCCACTCATCACTCTATGTTGTTCTCCCCATCCCACTCATCACTCCATGTTGTTCTCCCCATCCCACTCATCACTCCATGTTGTTCTCCCCATCCCACTCATCACTCTATGTTGTTCTCCCCATCCCACTCATCACTCCATGTTGTTCTCCCCATCCCACTCATCACTCTATGTTGTTCTCCCCATCCCACTCATCACTCTATGTTGTTCTCATCCCACTCATCACACTATGTTGTTCTCCCCATCCCACTCATCACACTATGTTGTTCTCCCCATCCCACTCATCACTCCATGTTGTTCTCCCCATCCCACTCATCACTCTATGTTGTTCTCCCCATCCCACTCATCACTCTATGTTGTTCTCCCATCCCACTCATCACTCTATGTTGTTCTCCCCATCCCACTCATCACTCCATGTTGTTCTCCCCATCCCACTCATCACTCCATGTTGTTCTCCTCATCCCACTCATCACTCCATGTTGTTCTCCCCATCCCACTCATCACTCTATGTTGTTCTCCCCATCCCACTCATCACTCCATGTTGTTCTCCCCATCCCACTCATCACTCCATGTTGTTCTCCCCATCTCACTCATCACTCTATGTTGTTCTCCCCATCCCACTCATCACTCCATGTTGTTCTCCCCATCCCACTCATCAAGGTTGAAGAAGTTGGTGATGTTGGCTTTGATTGTGATAGCCACTTTTGCAGCCACATGGTCTCCATTCTTGCAGACGATTGAGTCAGCAACTGCAGTCATTCACAGATTGTTCCCTCTTAAAAGAGGACTTTATGAGGTGAGTAACTGCGTCACTTATCCTGCTGTTTGATGATTTGTTACATCAGTGAGTAGTTGAAAGAACTCAAATATTACATCAAATGTGATGCTTAAGTGTTAAATATCTGAAATGCTGCTTTTGCTAGACCTAAATGATGTTTGAAAAAGTTAAGATAAATCAGCCGGCTTCGTGGCTTAGAGGTTAGCGACTTTTCTCCATAATCTCGTATACTCTCGTAGGTAACGTGATGACGGTGAGAATCAGCAGTGGTTCGAATCGCATCGGTAACTTACAGGGTATGTGAGCCGGCCGCTCAGAAAGCAATGGCAAACTAATGAGCGTAATCTTGCCAAGAAATCAACATACAGCTGAAAGATGCTGGTGTTGAAAGCGATGTCCTGTAAAGGATATGCAAAAAAAAAAATCAAGCAAACGTTTATATAAGTCAAACAAAAGTTTACCTTGGAAGGTTAACCCGGTCAACAAACACCTGCAGAAGTCGGATGTATCGGCCTAAGGGCGCAAATAAACATGGCACAACACAATTACATCTGAAAAAACACTCCGGTTGAACGCAGCAGAAGAAGAAGAAACAAAAGTTTGTATAAGTCAAACAAAAGTTTATATAAGTCAAGCAAAGGTTTATATAAGTCACGTTAAAGTTGCATAAGAACAAAGGCAAGTACATCAAAACTTTTTGAAGAAAATTCAGATGTACAACAGGAATGTGTGCTCTCCCCCTACTTTATGTAACATATGTTGATAATGTATGCCACGAAGAAGAAGATAACATTTCAGAATTATTATTTGTGGAAGACCAAGTATTAATAGCAGAAGATGAGGAGAGCCTTCAGAGCCATCTAAATCAAGTCAATTCCAAGTGTGAGAAATATAACAAGAAGATGAGGAGAGCCTTCAGAGCCATCTAAATCAAGTCAATTCCAAGTGTGAGAAATATAACAAGAAGATGAGGAGAGCCTTCAGAGCCATCTAAATCAAGTCAATTCCAAGTGTGAGAAATATAACAAGAAGATGAGGAGAGCCTTCAGAGCCATCTAAATCAAGTCAATTCCAGGTGTCAGAAATATAACAAGAAGATGAGGAGAGCCTTCAGAGCCATCTAAATCAAGTCAATTCCAGGTGTCAGAAATATAACAAGAAGATGAGGAGAGTCTTCAGAGCCATCTAAATCAAGTCAATTCCAGGTGTCAGGAAATATAACAAGAAGATGAGGAGAGCCTTCAGAGCCATCTAAATCAAGTCAATTCCAAGTGTGAGAAATATAACAAGAAGATGAGGAGAGCCTTCAGAGCCATCTAAATCAAGTCAATTCCAAGTGTGAGAAATATAACAAGAAGATGAGGAGAGCCTTCAGAGCCATCTAATCAAGTCAATTCCAGGTGTCAGAAATATAATCAAGAAGATGAGGAGAGCCTTCAGAGCCATCTAAATCAAGTCAATTCAGGTGTCAGAAAATTATAACAAGAAGATGAGGAGAGCCTTCAGAGCCATCTAAATCAAGTCAATTCCAGGTGTCAGAAATATACCAAGAAGATGAGGAGAGCCCTTCAGAGCCGATCTAAATCAAGTCAATTCCAGGTGTCAGAAATATAACAAGAAGATGAGGTGAACGAGCCTTCAGAGCCATCTAAATCCAGTCAATTCCAGGTGTCAGAAAATATAACAAGGAAGATGAGGGAGAGCCTTCAGGACATCTAAATCAGTCAAATTCCAGGTGTCAGAAATATAACAAGAAGATGAGGAGAGCCTTCAGAGCCATCTAAATCAAGTCAATTCCGGTAGTCAGAAATATAACAAGAAGATGAGGAGAGCCTTCAGGAGCCATCTAAATCAAGTCAATTCCAAGTGTCGAGGAAATATAACAAGAAGATGATGAGAGCCTTCCGGAGCACTCTAAAAGTCAAGTCAATTCCAAGTGTGGCAGGAAATAATAACAAGAAGATGAGGAGAGCCTTCAGAGCCATCTAAATCAAAGTCAATTCCAGGTGTCGAGAAATATTAACAAGAAGATGAGGAGAGCCTTCAGAGCCATCTAAATCAAGTCAATTCCAAGGTGTCTCAGAAATATAACAAGAAGATGAGGAAGAGCCTTCAGAGCCATCTAAATCAAGTCAATTCCAGGTGTCAGAAATATAACAGAGATGAGGAGAGCCTCAGAGCCATCTAAATCAAGTCAAATTCCAGGTGTCAAGAATATAACACAAAGAAGATTGAGGAGAGCCTTCAGAGCCATCCTAATCAAGTCAATTCCAGTGTCCGAGAAATATAACAAGAAGATGAGGAGAGCCTTCAGAGCCATCTAAATCAAGTCAATTCCAGGTGTCAGAAATATAACAAGAAGATGAGGAGAGCCTTCAGAAGCCATCGAAATCAAGTCAATTCCAGGTGTCAGAAATATAACAAGAAGATGAGGAGAGCCTTCAGAGCCATCTAAATCAAGTCAATTCCAGGTGTCAGAAATATAACAAGAAGATGAGGAGAGCCTTCAGAGCCATCTAAATCAAGTCAATTCCAGGTGTCAGAGAAATATAACAAGAAGATGAGGAGAGCCTTCAGAGCATCTAAATCAAGTCAATTCCAGGTGTCAGAAATATAACAAGAAGATGAGGAGAGCCTTCAGAGCCATCTAAATCAAGTCAATTCCAGGTGTCAGAAATATAACAAGAAGATGAGCAGAGCCATCTAAATCAAGTCAATTCCAGGTGTCAGAAATATAACAAGAAGATGAGGAGAGCCTTCAGAGCCATCTAAATCAAGTCAATTCCAGGTGTCAGAAATATAACAAGAAGATGAGGAGAGCCTTCAGAGCCATCTAAATCAAGTCAATTCCAGGTGTCAGAAATATAACAAGAAGATGAGGAGAGCCTTCAGAGCCATCTAAATCAAGCAATTCCAGGTGTCAGAAATATAACAAGAAGATGAAGGAGAGCCTTCAGAGCCATCTAAATCAAGTCAATTCCAGTGTGTCAGAATATAACAAGAAGATGAGGAGAGCCTTCAGAGCCATCTAAATCAAGTCAATTCCAGGTGTCAGAAATATAACAGAGATGAGGAGAGCCTTCAGAGCCATCTAAATCAAGTCAATTCCAGGTGTCAGAAATAAACAAGAAGATGAGGAGCGCCTTCCGAGCCCTCTAATCAAGGTCAATTCCAGTGTCAGAAATATAACAAGAAGATTGAGGAGAGCCTTCCAGAGCCATCTAAATCAAGTCAATTCCAGTGTCAGAAATATAACAAGAAGATGAGGAGAGCTTCAGAGCCATCTAAATCAAGTCAATTCCAGTGTCAGAAATATAACAAGAAGATGAGGAGAGCCTTCAGAGCCATCTAAATCAAGTCAATTCCAGGTGTCAGAAATATAACAAGAAGATGAGGAGAGCCTTCAGAGCCATCTAAATCAAGTCAATTCCAGGTGTCAGAAATATAACAAGAAGATGAGCAGAGCCATCTAAATCAAGTCAATTCCAGGTGTCAGAAATATAACAAGAAGATGAGGAGAGCCTTCAGAGCCATCTAAATCAGTCAATTTCCAAGTGTCAGAAATATAACAGAAGATGAGGAGAGCTTCAGAGCCATCTAAATCAAGTCAATTCCAAGTGTGAGAAATATAACAAGAGATGAGGAGAGCCTTCAGAGCCATCTAAATCAAGTCAATTCCAGGTGTCAGAAATATAACAAGAAGATGAGCAGAGCCATCTAAATCAAGTCAATTCCAGGTGTCAGAAATATAACAAGAAGATGAGGAGAGCCTTCAGAGCCATCTAAATCAAGTCAATTCCAGGTGTGAGAAATATAACATCTTCTTCTGCATTCATCCGCAATTTTTTTTTCAGACGTGATTGTGTTGTGCTTGTTTACAGCAGAGCTGCGTTCTTGCGTCGTTAGGCTGACACATTCGACTTCTGTGGGCATTTGTTGACCAGATTAACCTTCCCGAGGAAATATAACATGAAAATAAGCATTGAAAAGACAGAGACAATGGTGACATACATACAGTCACAAACCCTGTCAATAAAAATAAAGAACTCAGAAATAAAATAAACCAGCAAATTTAAACATCGAGGTTCAATTTTTACTTCAGATGTGGTAATGGATAGTGAAATTAACACACATACAAAGGCTAATCAGGTACTTGGACATATTTTTTGGCTAACATTATGCTACCAATGTCAGACATGGACGCTTACTTCAACTAGTGAGCGTGAAATCATAACACCAGAGATGGGATGCCTTAGAAAAACTGTGGGAGTCACCGTGAGATAGAATTAGGAGTGAGGATATTAGAATGTCTGAAACCAGTCATGCACTTCATTCAAGAACAACAGATTCAATGGTTTGACCACCTCACAAGAATCTGTGATACAATCTGCCACAAAGATCCACATTGAAAACAATATAATTGATACAGAGCAAGGGGAAGACCACATAACAGATAAAGTGATGGTATCAAGAACAACCTCAGAGAAATGAATGCCAGCTTACAGAGAGCATTAGAAAGAGTGCATAGAAGATCTTTACATCTGCCTCACCACACTTCACTGAGGTAAATGGAGGAAGAGAAGAAGAAGAGCTTGGACTTGTCTATTTGTAATCTATTGTCATATCTCATTCTGGGGTTATCTCTGGCAGTTGGTCTACACAAATATACGAGCCTGCACCATATACCCAAACATGTCAGGCACGGAACACAGTCCCTTTGGCTGTTTCTTAGTTGCTTGTGAATTTACTGATAGAACTTACTGATCAAATAAATCATTAGATCAGTGGTCTCAACCTTTTGGCCCGTGCCCCCCTTTACCATATTTCAGAACATCATTCTTACACCCCCCCCCCCCCCCCTTTTCGTATTTCCTACCTAAAAATGTTGGCCCATACCCACTTCACCATATTTCAGAACATCATTCCCCCTTTTGTATTTTCTATCTAAAAATCCCGCCTCCCGCCCCTACACTGTATACATAATAATGGAAGCACATACTAAAACAAGTGGTTTGTGGGTCTACTTACTTTATAAAATGAATTTTAGAAGGGTGAGACGTACAGAACCGTAAAGTATGAAGGGAAAAACAAGATCAAGTAATCGGTTCTTGTATTAACGCGATCTTGAAATAATCTTCATTCCCCCCTGGAAACCCCAAATTCTCCTCGGGGGGGGGGGGGGGGGGGGGGGGGGATTCCCCACCAGTTGAGAACCACTGCATTAGATAAATAATACAGACACATTTCACATCTGTCTGTCAGATGTCTTATTTTTAAATTGCTATTGAAATGTGTGTGTACTAAATGTGACAACCTTCACCTTCAGGACAAGGTCGCCAACTTCTGGTGTTCTATTTCTGTCCTCATCAAGTTCAAGGAGAAGTTTGCAGACTCTAATATGGCAGTCATATGGTGAGCATTTGTGATCCAAAACAAACAAGAGTGCTTTCATGGGCATCATCATCATCACTCTAAATGTTCATCATATTTGAAAGTGGATTCACTTCACCAATTACACCCCATGAGTTGGCCAGTTACCTCCCTCTCCACCCCCTTCTCAAATGATTCTTGTACAACTCTCAGCATACACCAGTGGCCACTTTATGAGGCTGAGCGGACTCCGGGTCCACTTTATGAGGCGGGGTGGACTCCGGGCCCACTCTGGTTAGAACAAATAATCCTGTGAATTCTGGGGTTTGAACCCAGACTGCAGGTGTGGCCAGCAAGTGCACTAACCATGACATTACTGCAGATCCTCTCTTGTGTCCAGGTAAAGATAGTCCCGTAGCAGATGGGTGATGCTGTCATCTACACAAATGGATCAGTCGTCCGACATGTGAGAAGCTCATGGGTCTTTACAGCTGAGGCCGAAGGGAGAAATGTGAAGGAGGACTCTGGTGCTTTCACTGAAACAACAAGTAGCCTGACTATGGAAGTCATGGCAGTAAGTAAAGAAATAACATGGCTCAAGGACACAGAATTCATAGGTCATGTTTCCTACGGAATCAGTGAGCATGCACAAGAGGATAGAGATGGGGTGGATCCGAAGAGAGTGGTTGCTGTCTCTGGAGCGGTCTCGGCTGGCAAAGATTAGTTTCATTTTCATGCCAGGGCATGCGGGAGTACAAGGAAATTAGCGGGCTGACAAGCTCGCAGGTGAGGCTATGGTGGAGGGCTGACATTCTGAATGCTCTACGAGAAGTAAAACTTTTGCGAGAACCAAGTGAAGACTGTGAATCTACAACCATGGTCAGACTGCAAGAACAGCAAATTAAAAGAGGTGTGGCCAAACAAGAACACTACGCAGGAAGCCAAAGAAGATTGATAAACGAACACAGAACTGGTGTCATTAGCCACTATACGCTGTGGGAATTTGCTGAGGACGGGGATCTGAACCACTTTTAATTTGTTTTTTTTTTTTTAGGAATCTGATGGTTCGATGTGTCAGTGAGGATGATCTGTTGACTAACTAGCTAACTGACTGACTGACTGACTAACTAACCATAACAGAAACCGCCATCACAGTGGGAAGTGTTGGCCCTGGACACATTCTAGACGTGTCACGTGGGGTGAGGGGTCAGTTTCCCTCCTCACTACCTCCCCTTTCCAGACACATCCCCAGCACATTCAGTAAATTGTTGTTTCCATTCTGTGAGGCTGGGAGATGGCCTAGAGCCCTCCTGGTCAGGACAGATATACTAGCTGTGCTGGGAATTAAACCCAGACCTGTGTCTGGGCAGGCTAGCGCACTAACCACTTTGCCACCTTGCACCCTCTCTTGTGTAATACCTCATTATTACATCATGGACATGGTAACAATACTGGCACCATGAGATAATGTATCCAGTAGTGTTTCAGTCTTCTCCTTCGGCAGATACATCTTGCCTGTTTACTGGGGTTTACAAACCAGGGGATCCACTTCATTGCACCAGGTTTTTATCCCATATGGCTCGGTCTCTGTCCGCAGGGATGGCTGCTGAAAGCATTGCACAAAGCACTGACCTTGTAGCTCCAGCAACGACCCCCAGGAATCTCTGAGAAAGTTGCACTCTTGAACTGAATGGCTCAGTCCAGATTTGAACCCACAAACTTCGGAGCATGAATCAACCCCAGCATTTTTTGTCTGTTCGTGATTCCTGGGCAAGTTTATGTTCAGTAGTTTGCCATTGTCTTCTGAACGACCGGCACCCATACCATTTTGTAATAAACGAACATAAGGCGGTCTGCTGCCAAATCGCCCTCAGCTGTGTTTCGAACACGAGTATGCGGGATCACGAACTGCGTCCGTAACCACTTCTCCACTGAGCTGGCTCTTTGAAAGGCCAGAGAATTGACTTCATTGCATCGGGTTTGATCCCATATGGCTCAGTCTCTTTCCACAGGCCGAAAGCATCACACAAAGCACAAACGCCCTAGCTCAAGCGATAACCCCCAAGAGTCTCCAAGAAAATTGCACTCGTGCGCCGAACAACACAGCCTTGAATCGAACCCACAACCTTCGTAGTGCAAGGCAATTGGGGGTAACCACTCCCGGATGTAGAATAAAACAAGGTTCATGTTGCTGTGACTTTTCTGAAGTCAACATGCAACAACTACTGCCACATCTAGATTGAGACAAACAACAACTACTGCCACATTAAATTAGACAACAAAACTACTGCCACCTTGTATTGAGATAAGCGTTGTTATTTGTCCAGTTTGGCGGTGACCAGTGCGTGCCTGCTGCCCTCGTTTCTGCACCTGCTCAAGAATCCCATCATTAGAAACTTCCACTACGCCTTGGTTCGTTTGTGTGTTTGTGGTTTTATGTGTTGTTGACCTGGTTATAGCAATGTCTTAAGTAATGCCATGGCAGATATTGCTGCAAGGTTATAAAATGCTACAGGTTACTTGTTTACTGGGTTATGTCTCTGTGAAGTTATGTGTTTACTCGGTTATCTCTCAGTGAAGATATATGTTTACTAGGTTATCTCTCAGTGAAGTTATATGTTTACTAGGTTATCTCTCAGTGAAGTTATATGTTTACTAGGTTATCTCTCAGTGAAGTTATGTGTTTACTAGGTTATGTCTCAGTGAAGTTATATGTTTACTAGGTTATGTCTCAGTGAAGTTATATGTTTACTAGGTTATCTCTCAGTGAAGTTATATGTTTACTAGGTTATGTCTCAGTGAAGATATGTGTTTACTAGGTTATCTCTCAGTGAAGTTATATGTTTACTAGGTTATCTCTCAGTGAAGTTATGTGTTTACTAGGTTATGTCTCAGGTTATATGTTTACTAGGTTATCTCTCAGTGAAGTTATATGTTTACTAGGTTATCTCTCAGTGAAGTTATATGTTTACTAGGTTTTTTAAAATTAATGTTTACTAGGTTATCTCTCAGTGAAGTTATATGTTTACTAGGTTATTCTCAGTAATATATTTTACTAGGTTATCTCTCAGTGAAGTTATATGTTTCTAGGTTATCTCAGTGAAGTATATGTTTTAGGTTTCTCTCAGTGAAGATATTTTACTAGGTTATCTCTCAGTAATTATATGTTTACTAGGTTATCTCTCATGAAATATATGTTACTGGTTATTCTCATAAGTTATTGTTTATAGGTTACTCTCAGTGAAGATTATATGTTTATAGGTTACTCTCAGTGAAATATTTTTATTTTGTGAGTATATGTTTCTAGGTTATCTCTAGTGAAGTTATATTTTAAGGTTATTCTCAGTGAAGATATTGTTTACTAGGTTATCTCTCAGTGAAGTTATATGTTTACTAGGTTATTCTCAGTGAAGATATATGTTACTAGGTTATCTCTCAGTGAAGTTATATGTTTACTAGGTTATCTCTAGTGAAGTTATATGTTTACTAGGTTTCTCAGTGAAGTTATATGTTTACTAGGTTATTCTCAGTGAAGATATATGTTTACTAGGTTTCTCAGTGAAGTTATAGTTTAAGGTTAGTCTAGTAATATATGTTTAAGGTTATCTCTCAGTGAATATATGTTTACTAGGTTATCTCTCAGTGAAGTTATATGTTTACTAGGTTATCTCTCAGTGAAGTTATATGTTTTAGGTTATTCTCAGTGAAGTTATATGTTTACTAGGTTTTCTCAGTGAAGTATATGTTTACTAGGTTTTCTCAGTAAGTTATATGTTTACTAGGTTATGTCTCAGTGAATTATATGTTTACTAGGTTTTCTCAGTGAAGTTATATGTTTTTTTCTCAGTGATTTAGTTTATGGTTATTCTCAGTGAAGTTATATGTTTATAGGTTATCTCTTGAGTTATATTTTACTAGGTTTTCTCAGTGAAGTTATATTTTACTAGGTTATGTTAAGGTATTTTACTAGGTTTCTCTCAGTGAAGTTATATGTTTATAGGTTATCTCTGTGGAGTTATATTGTTTACTAGGTTATGTCTCAGTAAGTTATATGTTTACTAGGTTATCTCTCAGTGAAGTTATATGTTTACTAGGTTATCTCTCAGTGAAGTTATATGTTTACTGGGTTATCTCTCAGTGAATATATGTTTACTGGTTATTTCAGGAATATATGTTTACTAGGTTATCTCTCAGTGGAAGATATATGTTTACTAGGTTATCTCTCAGTGAAGTTATATGTTTACTAGGTTTTCTCAGTAAGTTATATGTTTACTAGGTTATGTCTCAGTGAAGCTATATGTTTACTAGGTTATCTCTCAGTGAAGTTATATGTTTACTAGGTTATCTCTCAGTGAAGTTATATGTTTACTAGGTTATGTCTCAGTGAAGTTATATGTTTACTAGGTTATGTCTCAGTGAATATATGTTTACTAGGTTATTCTCAGTGAAGTTATATGTTTACTAGGTTATTCTCAGTGAAGTTATTGTTTACTAGGTATCTCTCAGTGAAGTTATATGTTTACTAGGTTCTCTCAGTGAAGTTATATGTTTACTAGGTTATCTCTCAGTGAAGATATGTGTTTACTAGGTTATCTCTCAGTGAAGTTATATGTTTACTAGGTTATCTCTCAGTGAAGTTATGTGTTTACTAGGTTATTCTCAGTGAAGTTATTTATGTTATTTCAGTTGAAATTTTTAGAGGTTATTCTCAGTAAGTTATATGTTTACTAGGTTATCTCTCAGTGAAGTTATATGTTTACTAGGTTATTCTAGTGAAGTTATATGTTTACTAGGTTATCTCTCAGTGAAGTTATTGTTTACTAGGTTATTCTCAGTGAATTATATGTTTACTAGGTTATTCTCAGTGAAGTTATATGTTTACTAGGTTTCTCTCAGTGAATTATATGTTTACTAGGTTATCTCTCAGTGAAGTTTGTTTACTAGGTTATCTCTCAGTAAGTATATGTTTACTAGGTTATTCTCAGTGAAGTTATTGTTTACTAGGTTATCTCTCAGTGAAGTTATTATGTTTTAGGTTATTCTCAGTGAATATATGTTTACTAGGTTATGTCTCAGTGAAGTTATATGTTTACTAGGTTATCTCTCAGTGAAGTATATGTTTACTAGGTTATGTCTCAGTGAAGTTATATGTTTACTAGGTTATCTCTCAGTGAAGTTATATGTTTACTAGGTTATCTCTCAGTGAAGTTATTTTTACTAGTTATCTCTCAGTGAAGTATATGTTTACTAGGTTATCTCTCAGTGAAGTTTATTTTATAGGTTATCTCAGTTATAATGTTTTCTAGGTTATTCTCATAATATATGTTTACTAGGTTATCTTCAGTGAAGTTATATGTTATTGGTTCAGTAAGTTAATGTTTCTAGGTTATCTCTCAGTGAAGTATATGTTTACTGGTTATCTCTCATGAAGATATATGTTTACTAGGTTATGTCTCAGTAAGTTATATGTTTACTAGGTTATCTCTCAGTAAGTTATATGTTTACTGGTTAGTCAGTAATTAGTTTACTAGGTTATCTCTCAGTGAAGTTATATGTTTATAGGTTATTCTCAGTGAATATAGTTTATAGGTTATTCGTAGTTG
The DNA here is from genome assembly GCA_014155875.1 of Cepaea nemoralis. Taxonomy (NCBI): domain Eukaryota; kingdom Metazoa; phylum Mollusca; class Gastropoda; order Stylommatophora; family Helicidae; genus Cepaea; species Cepaea nemoralis. Next base: position 21,544 of record JACEFZ010025683.1, read on the forward strand.
TTATAGGTTTACTCTCAGTGAATATATAGTTTACTATTATTCTCTAAGTTATATGTTTACTAGGTTATTCTCAGTGAAGTTATATGTTTACTAGGTTTTCTAGTAAGTTTATAGTTTATAGGTTTGTCTCAGTGAATATATGTTTATAGGTTACTCAGTGAAGTATATGTTTACTAGGTTACTTGAAGTTATATGTTTACTTTTTCAGTAAGGGTATATGTTTCTAGGTTATTCTCAGTAAGTTATATGTTTACTAGGTTATCTCTCAGTGAAGTATATGTTTTAGGTTATCTCTCAGTAAGATTATTTTTATGGTATCTTAGTTAAATAGTTTACTAGGTTGTCTCTCAGTGAAGATATGTTTACTAGGTTATCTCTCAGTGAATATATGTTTATGGTTTCTCTCAGTGAATATATGTTTACTAGGTTATTCTCTCGTGAATTAATGTTTACTAGGTTTCTAGTGAAGTTTAGTTTACTAGGTTATCTCTCAGTGAAGTATATGTTTACTAGGTTTCTCTGAAGTTAATGTTTACTAGTTTTTCTAGTGAATATATGATTACTAGGTTATCTCAGTTTATGTTTATAGTTACTCTCAGTGAATTATATGTTTACTTGTTATCTCAGTGAATATATGTTTCTTACCTAGTGTAAGATATATGTTTCAGGTTATGTCTCAGTAAGATATGTTTACTAGGTTATCTTAATTATATTTTCTTTTTCTCAGTGAAGTTATGTTTACTAGGTTATGTCTCAGTGAAGTTATATTTTACTAGGTTATCTCTAGTAAGTTATATGTTTACTAGGTTAGTCTCAGTGAAGTTTATGTTTACTAGGTTATTTAGTGAAGATATATTTTAGTATTTCTCAGTGAAGTTATATGTTTATAGGTTATCTCTCAGTGAAGATATATGTTTATAGGTTATCTCTCAGTGAAGTATATGTTTATAGGTTATGTCTCAGTAAGTATATGTTACTAGGTTATCTCTGTGAATATTTTATAGGTTATCTCTCTAAGTTATATGTTTATAGGTTATCTCTCAGTAAGATATTGTTTCTAGGTTATCTCAGTGAAGTTATATGTTTATAGGTTATCTCTCAGTGAAGTATATGTTTCTAGGTTATCTTCAGTGAAGTTATATTTTAGGTATCTCTCAGTGAGTATATGTTTATAGTTATCTCTCAGTGAAGTTATATGTTTACTAGGTTATCTCTCAGTGAAGTTATATGTTTACTAGGTTATCTCTAGTGAATATATGTTTACTAGGTTATCTCTCAGTGAAGTTATATGTTTTAGGTTATCTCTAGTGAAGTTATGTTTACAGGTTATGTCTCAGTGAAGTTATATGTTTCAGGTTATTTATGTTTACTAGGTTATCACTAGTTATTTATATGTTTATAGGTTTTCTCTGTAAGTATTGTTTACTGGTTATCTCTCATGAAGTTTATGTTTTAGGTTATCTCTCAGTGAAGTTATATGTTTACTAGGTTATGTCTCAGTGAAGTATATGTGTTTACTAGGTTATGTCTCAGTGAAGTTATATGTTTACTAGGTTATCTCTCAGTGAAGTATATGTTTACTAGGTTATGTCTCAGTGAAGATTATATGTTTACTAGGTTATCTCTCAGTGAAGTATATGTTTACTAGGTTTTTACTAGGTATTCTCTCAGTGAAGTTATATGTTTACTAGGTTATGTCTCAGTGAAGTTATATGTTTTACTAGGTTATCTCTCAGTGAAGTTATATGTTTACTAGGTTATGTCTCAGTGAAGTTATATGTTTTACTAGGTTATGTCTCAGTGAAGATATGTGTTTACTAGGTTATCTCTCAGTGAAGATATGTGTTTACTAGGTTTATCTCTCAGTGGAAGTATATGTTTTACTAGGTTATCTCTCAGTGAAGTATATGTGTTTACTAGGTTATCTCTCAGTGGAAGTTATATGTTTACTAGGTTATCTCTCAGTGAAGTATAGTGTTTACTAGGTTATCTCTCAGTGTAAGTTATATGTTTACTAGGTTATGTCTCAGTGAAGTTATATGTTTACTAGGTTATGCTCTCAGTGAAGTTATATGTTTACTAGGTGATGTCTCAGTGAAGTATATTGTTTACTAGGTTATGTCTCAGTGAAGTATATGTTTACTAGGTTATCTCAGAATTTATGTTTACTAGGTTTAGAAGTTATTTTATAGGTTTCTCAGTGAAGTATAGTTTATAGGTTTTCAGTGAAGTTTTTTTTTATTTCATAATTATGTTTCTGTTATCTCTGTGATATGTTTTTTCTCAGTAAGTATATGTTTAGTTCGTAATATTGTTTAGTTCTCTGAATATGTTTTTTGCTCAGTGAATATGTTTATGGTTATTGTGAGTTATGTTTATGGTTATTCTGTAAGATATTTAGTTTTTATATTATTTCTAGTTATCTTTATATATGTTTAGTTTGTAATATTTATGGTTATGTTGTATTTATGTTATTTTTATTTTTAGTTATTTATATTGTTTTGTTATCTTATTATTTATAGGTTATCTTATTATGTTATAGTTATTTCAGTGTATTTATAGGTTTTTATAGTTATGTTTATTATTAGTTAGTTATTTTTATTTAGTTATTATTTTGTTTTAGTTTCTGTATATTTTGTTATTCTAGTGAAGTTATTGTTTACTGTTATTTTGTTATTCTAATTATGTTTATAGGTTTCTCGTAAGAATGTTTAGGTATCTAGTGAGTTATGTTTATAGGTTATCTAGTGAGTATATGTTTACTAGGTTATTGAAGTTATATGTTTATATTATTCAGAAGTTATATGTTTACTAGTTATTCAGAAGTTTTACTGTATTCAGAAGTTATATGTTTACTAGTTATTTAAATAAGTTTACTTATTTTATATATTTTACTTATTTATATATGTTTACTGTTATTTCTGAATTATTAGGTTAATCTCTCAGTGAGTTATATGTTTACTAGGTTATCTCTCAGTGAAGTTATATGTTTACTAGGTTATCTCTCAGTGAAGTTATATGTTTACTAGGTTATGTCTCAGTGAAGATATGTTTACTAGGTTATTCTCAGTGAAGTTATTGTTACTAGGTTATCTCAGTGAAGTTATGTTTACTAGGTTATTCTCAGTGAAGTTATGTTTACTAGGTTATCTCTCAGTGAAGTATATGTTTACTAGGTTATCTCTCAGTGAAGTATTGTTTACTAGGTTATCTCTCAGTGAAGTTATATGTTTACTAGGTATCTCTCATGAAGTATATGTTTACTAGGTTATCTCTCAGTGAAGTATATGTTTACTAGGTTATTCTCAGTGAAGTTATATGTTTACTAGGTTATCTCTCAGTGAAGTTATATGTTTACTAGGTTATCTCTCAGTGAAGTATATGTTTACTAGGTTATCTCTCAGTGAAGATATATGTTTACTAGGTTATCTCTCAGTGAAGTTATGTTTACTAGGTTATCTCTCAGTGAAGTATATGTTTACTAGGTTATTCTCAGTGAAGTATATGTTTACTAGGTTATTCTCAGTGAAGATATGTTTACTAGGTTATCGTCTCAGTGAAGTTATATGTTTACTAGGTTATGCTCTCAGTGAAGTTATATGTTTACTAGGTTACTCTCAGTGAAGTTATATGTTTACTGGTTATGTCTCATGTGAAGTTATATGTTTACTAGGTTTATGTCTCAGTGAAGATATATGTTTACTAGGTTATCTCTCAGTGAGTTATATGTTTACTAGGTTATCTCTCAGTGAAGTTATATGTTTACTAGGTTATCTCTCAGTGAAGTTATATGTTTACTAGGTTATGCTCTCAGTGAAGATATATGTTTACTAGGTTATCTCTCAGTGAGTATATGTTTACTAGGTTATGTCTCAGTGAAGTTATATGTTTACTAGGTTATCTCTCAGTGAAGATTATATGTTTACTAGGTTATCTCTCAGTGAAGATATATGTTTACTAGGTTATGTCTCAGTGAAGTTATATGTTTACTAGGTTATGTCTCAGTGAAGATATATGTTTACTAGGTTATCTCTCAGTGAAGATATGTGTTTACTAGGTTATCTCTCAGTGAAGTATATTGTTTACTAGGTTATCTCTCAGTGAAGTATATGTTTACTAGGTTATCTCTCAGTGAAGTATATGTTTACTAGGTTATCTCTCAGTGAAGTTATATGTTTACTAGGTTATCTCTCTGTGAAGTTATATGTTTACTAGTTATCTCTTCAGTGAAGTTATATGTTTACTAGGTTATCTCTCAGTGAAGTATATGTTTACTGGGTTATCTCTCAGTGAAGTTATATGTTTACTAGGTTATCTCTCAGTGAAGTTATATGTTTACTAGGTTATCTCTCAGTGAAGTTATATGTTTACTAGGTTATCTCTCAGTGAAGTTATATGTTTACTAGGTTATCTCTCAGTGAAGTTATATGTTTACTAGGTTATCTCTCAGTGAAGTTATATGTTTACTAGGTTATCTCTCAGTGAAGTTATATGTTTACTAGGTTATCTCTCAGTGAAGTTATATGTTTACTAGGTTATCTCTCAGTGAAGTTATATGTTTTACTAGGTTATCTCTCAGTGAAGTATATGTGTTACTAGGTTATCTCTCAGTGAAGTATATGTTTTACTAGGTTATCTCTCAGTGAAGTTATAGTGTTTACTAGGTTATGTCTCAGTGAAGTTATATGTTTACTAGGTTATGTCTCAGTGAAGTTATATGTTTACTAGGTTATCTCTCAGTGAAGTTATATGTTTACTAGGTTATGTCTCAGTGAAGTTATATGTTTACTAGGTTATGTCTCAGTGAAGTTATATGTTTACTAGGTTATCTCTCAGTGAAGTTATATGTTTACTAGGTTATCTCTCAGTGAAGATATGTGTTTACTAGGTTATCTCTCAGTGAAGTTATATGTTTACTAGGTTATCTCTCAGTGAAGATATATGTTTACTAGGTTATCTCTCAGTGAAGATATATGTTTACTAGGTTATCTCTCAGTGAAGTTATATGTTTACTAGGTTATCTCTCAGTGAAGTTATATGTTTACTAGGTTATCTCTCAGTGAAGTTATATGTTTACTAGGTTATCTCTCAGTGAAGTTATGTGTTTACTAGGTTATCTCTCAGTGAAGTTATATGTTTACTAGGTTATCTCTCAGTGAAGATATATGTTTACTAGGTTATCTCTCAGTGAAGATATATGTTTACTAGGTTATCTCTCAGTGAAGTTATGTGTTTACTAGGTTATCTCTCAGTGAAGTTATATGTTTACTAGGTTATCTCTCAGTGAAGTTATATGTTTACTAGGTTATCTCTCAGTGAAGTTATATGTTTACTAGGTTATCTCTCAGTGAAGTTATATGTTTACTAGGTTATGTCTCAGTGAAGATATATGTTTACTAGGTTATCTCTCAGTGAAGTTATATGTTTACTAGGTTATCTCTCAGTGAAGTTATATGTTTACTAGGTTATCTCTCAGTGAAGTTATATGTTTACTAGGTTATCTCTCAGTGAAGTTATATGTTTACTAGGTTATCTCTCAGTGAAGTATATGGTTTACTAGGTTATCTCTCAGTGAAGTTATATGTTACTAGGTTATCTCTCAGTGAAGTTATATGTTTACTAGGGTTATCTCTCAGTGAAGTTATATGTGTTTACTAGGTTATCGTCTCAGTGAAGTTATTATGTTTTACTAGGTTATGTCTCAGTGAAGTTATATGTTTACTAGGTTATCTCTCAGTGAAGATATATGTTACTAGGTTATCTCTCAGTGAAGTTATGTGATTTTACTAGGTTATCTCTCAGTGAAGTTATATGTTTACTAGGTTATCTCTCAGAGTGAAGTTATATGTTTACTAGTTATGTCTCAGTGATAGTTATATGTTACTAGGTATCTGCTCGCATGTAAGATTATGTGTTTAGCTAGGTTATGTCTCAGTGAAGTTATATGTTTACTAGGTTATCTCTCAGTGAAGTTTAATAGTGTTTACTAGGTTATCTCTCAGTGAAGTTATATGTTTACTAGTTATCTCTCAGTGAAGTTATATGTTTACTAGGTTATCTCTCAGTGAAGTTATAGTTTACCTGGGTTATCTCTCAGTGAAGAGTTATATGTTTACTAGGTTATCTCTCAGTGAGTATATGTTTACTAGGGTTATGCTTCAGTGAAGTATATGTTTACTAGGTTATCTCTCAGTGAAGATTATATGTTTACTAGGTTATCTCTCAGTGAAGATTATATGTTTACTAGGTTATCTCTCAGTGAAGTTATATGTTTACTAGGTTATCTCTCAGTGGAGTTATATGTTTACTAGGTTATCTCTCAGTGAAGATATATGTTTACTAGGTTATGTCTCAGTGAAGTTATATGTTTTACTAGGTTATCTCTCAGTGGAAGTTATATGTTTACTAGGGTATGTCTCTCAGTGAAGTTATGTGTTTACTAGGTTATCTCTCAGTGAAGTTTATGCTGTTTACTAGGTTATCTCTCAGTGAAGTTATATGTTTACTAGGTTATCTCTCAGTGAAGTTATATGTTTACTAGGTTATGTCTCAGTGAAGTTATATGTTTACTAGGTTATCTCTCAGTGAAGTTATATGTTTACTAGGTTATGTCTCAGTGGAGTTATATGTTTACTAGGTTATCTCTCAGTGAAGTATATATGTTTACTAGGTTATCTCTCAGTGAAGATTATATGTTTACTAGGTTATCTCTCAGTGAAGTTATATGTTTACTAGGTTATCTCTCAGTGAGTTATATGTTTACTAGGTTATCTCTCAGTGAAGTTATATGTTTACTAGGTTATCTCTCAGTGAAGTTATGTGTTTACTAGGTTATCTCTCAGTGAAGATATATGTTTACTAGGTTATCTCTCAGTGAAGTTATATGTTTACTAGGTTATGTCTCAGTGAAGATATATGTTTACTAGGTTATCTCTCAGTGAAGATATATGTTTACTAGGTTATCTCTCAGTGAAGTTATATGTTTACTAGGTTATGTCTCAGTGAAGTTATATGTTTTACTAGGTTATCTCTCAGTGAAGTTATATGTTTACTAGGTTATCTCTCAGTGAAGTTATATGTTTACTAGGTTATTCTCTCAGTGAAGTTATATGTTTACTAGGTTATCTCTCAGTGAAGTATATGTTTACTAGGTTATGTCTCAGTGGAAGATATGTTTTTCTAGGTTATCTCTCAGTGGAGTTATATGTTTACTAGGTTATCTCTCAGTGAAGTTTTGTGTTTACTAGGTTATGTCTCAGTGAAGTTATATGTTTACTAGGTTATTCTCAGTGGAGTTATGTTTACTAGGTTATTCTCAGTGAAGTTATATGTTTACTAGGTTATCTCTCAGTGAAGTATTGTTTACTAGGTTATTTTCTCAGTGAAGTATATGTTTACTAGGTTATCTCTCAGTGAAATATGTTTACTAGGTTATGTCTCAGTGAAGTTATATGTTTACTAGGTTATCTCTCAGTGAAGTATAGTTACTAGGTTATTCTCAGTGAAGTTATATGTTTACTAGGTTATGTCTCAGTGAAGTATTGTTTACTAGGTTATTCTCAGTGAAGTTATATGTTTACTAGGTTATTCTCAGTGAAGTTATTGTTTACTAGGTTATCTCTCAGTGAAGATATGTGTTTACTAGGTTATGTCTCAGTGAAGTTATATGTTTACTAGGTTATCTCTCAGTGAAGATATATGTTTACTAGGTTATCTCTCAGTGAAGTTATATGTTTACTAGGTTATCTCTCAGTGAAGATATATGTTTACTAGGTTATCTCTCAGTGAAGTTATATGTTTACTAGGTTATGTCTCAGTGAAGATATAGTGTTTACTAGGTTATCTCTCAGTGAAGTTATATGTTTACTAGGTTATCTCTCAGTGAAGTTATATGTTTACTAGGTTATGTCTCAGTGAAGATATATGTTTACTAGGTTATGTCTCAGTGAAGTTATATGTTTACTAGGTTATGTCTCAGTGAAGATATATGTTTACTAGGTTATCTCTCAGTGAAGTTATATGTTTACTAGGTTATCTCTCAGTGAAGTTATATGTTTACTAGGTTATCTCTCAGTGAAGATATATGTTTACTAGGTTATGTCTCAGTGAAGATATATGTTTACTAGGTTATCTCTCAGTGAAGTTATATGTTTACTAGGTTATCTCTCAGTGAAGTTATATGTTTACTAGGTTATCTCTCAGTGAAGTTATATGTACTAGGTCTCTCCTCAGTGGAAGTTTATGTACTAGGTTATCTCTCCCAGTGAAGTTATATGTTTACTAGGTTATGTCTCAGTGAAGTTATATGTTTACTAGGCTTATGTCTCAGTGAAGTTATATGTTTACTAGGTTATCTCTCAGTGAAGTTATATGTTTACTAGGTTATCTCTCAGTGAAGTTATTGTTTACTAGGTTATCTCTCAGTGAAGTATATGTTACTAGGTTATGTCTCAGTGAAGTGAATATGTTTACTAGGTTATGTCTCAGTGGAGTTATATGTTTACTAGGTTATCTCTCAGTGGAGTTATATGTTTACTAGGTTATGTCTCAGTGGAGTTATATGTTTACTAGGTTATGTCTCAGTGAAGCTATATGTTTTACTAGGTTATGTCTCAGTGGAAGTTATATGTTTTACTAGGTTATCTCTCAGCTGGAGTATATGTTTACTAGGTTATGTCTCAGTGAAGTTATATGTTTTACTAGGTTATGTCTCAGTGAAGTTAATATGTTACTAGGTTATGTCTCAGTGAAGATATGTAGGTGTTTACTAGGTTATCTCTCAGTGAAGATATGTGTTTACTAGGTTATGTCTCAGTGAAGTTATATGTTTACTAGGTTATGTCTCAGTGAAGTTATATGTTTACTAGGTTATGTCTCAGTGAAGATATATGTTTACTAGGTTATCTCTCAGTGAAGATATGTGTTTACTAGGTTATGTCTCAGTGAAGTTATATGTTTACTAGGTTATGTCTCAGTGAAGATATATGTTTACTAGGTTATCTCTCTGTGAAGTTATATGTTTACTAGGTTATCTCTCAGTGAAGTTATATGTTTACTAGGTTATGTCTCAGTGAAGATATGTGTTTACTAGGTTATGTCTCAGTGAAGTTATATGTTTACTAGGTTATGTCTCAGTGAAGATATGTGTTTACTAGGTTATCTCTCAGTGAAGTTATATGTTTACTAGGTTATGTCTCAGTGAAGATATGTGTTTACTAGGTTATCTCTCAGTGAAGTTATATGTTTACTAGGTTATGTCTCAGTGAAGTTATATGTTTACTAGGTTATCTCTCAGTGAAGTTATATGTTTACTAGGTTATGTCTCAGTGAAGTCATATGTTTACTAGGTTATGTCTCAGTGAAGTCATATGTTTACTAGGTTATCTCTCAGTGGAGTTATATGTTTACTAGGTTATCTCTCAGTGAAGTTATGTGTTTACTAGGTTATCTCTCAGTGAAGTTATATGTTTACTAGGTTATCTCTCAGTGGAGTTATATGTTTACTAGGTTATCTCTCAGTGAAGTTATATGTTTACTAGGTTATGTCTCAGTGAAGTTATATGTTTACTAGGTTATGTCTCAGTGAAGTTATATGTTTACTAGGTTATCTCTCAGTGAAGTTATGTGTTTACTAGGTTATCTCTCAGTGGAGTTATATGTTTACTAGGTTATGTCTCAGTGAAGATATGTGTTTACTAGGTCATGTCTGGGTGAAGTTATATATACAATGAGAACTCTCCGTGTGATGAGATGTAAGAACACAAAAGGCTAGTCAAGCTTGTATAACACTATGAAATCTGTGGAAATTAAGGGAATTAAGTTTAGTACCAAATTTAGAATCTTGAATTCTGACGTTATATCCGTGCTACTGTATAGATCAGAAACACATAGGACAAGTAAAATAACTACTCGTGATGTATAAATATGCATTTGCTGATGTCTGCACAGAATATTGGGACTAAGATGATTTGACAGTCTCCAATGTGGAGCTCATGGGGAGAACTAAACAAATGCCAGTACATTAGGAGATGAAGGAAAGTTGCCGGAGCTGGGTAGGTCGCACACATGAGAAAACCTGAGAATGGTATGTCTAAAAAGTAATTGTCTATAGCTGACAGGGCCAATGAAATAGAGACAGATCTAAAACACACGGAGAAGAGGACTACAAACAGCGATTATTAGTGTGGGTAGGACACGGAGCAAGCTGCAGGAGATGGCAAAACTAGGGCGGCATGACGGAAGTCGGCTGGGGACCTGTGGGGGGCTACAAGACAGAAGAAGAAGAGAGGACTTGTCTGTTATGTTGTCTCTTATGTTGGATTGTGCCTTGGCAGTGGTGGCAGTTACTGCTTACTCTGTACAGTGTTGAGCTGTTCAGAGATGTGTACCACGCACATGTCATTCAGTTAACTTCTGCCTGATCTGAAAAGTTTAGGCATTGATCCATTACCACGGTGACAGTGGAATTCCCTGACATTCCTTTGTTGTGACAGTGGAAATATCGTGACATTCCTTGGTTGTGACAGTGGAAATATCATGACATTCCTTGGTTGTGACAGTGGAAATATCATGGCATTCCTTGGTTGTGACAGTGGAAATATCATGACATTCCTTGGTTGTGACAGTGGAAATATCATGGCATTCCTTGGTTGTGACAGTGGAAATGTCATGACATTCCTTGGTTGTAACAGTAGAAATATCGTGACATTCCTTGGTTGTGACAGTGGAAATGTCCTGACATTCCTTGGTTGTGACAGTAGAAATATCGTGACAGTCATCCACCATAAGATTCTGACCTATAGCTCTCCAGTTGGAAGTGGAAATGATACCTGGGAGACAGTCCATCCCCTGACTGCTGTCCAGTAGACATGCACTTGTAACTGTTTCACTGTGGGGGAACATGCACTGGTCAGTTAACCTCTACCTTCTCATTTCAGATTAATACTTCCTTGGTGTTCTTCCTCTTCTCGTTCCACGTTCATGAAAAGAGTATACTTCTAGCTGCTATGTAAGTATAGTTCTAGTATATTCTGTCTTACTTTGTTACTTCCACCCACAAGGGAAGCACATCCAAAGAAGAAGATATATCATTATGCTCATATTTTTCTAGTATATATATATATATATATATATATATATGTGCTATGTTAATATTTGTCTAACTAGATGTCATATGTTATCCTTGAAAGAAGAATTGTTTGTTGATGATAAATGGCCATTTTTGTGGGTGTTTCACATTGATGAAATGTTTGTTGATGATAAATGGTTATTCTTTTGTGTGTTTCACATTGATGAAATATTGTTGATGATAAATGGCCATTTTTGTGGGTGATCCACATTGATGAAATGTTTGTTGATGATAAATGTTTATTCTTTTGTGTTTCACATTGATGAAATATTTGTTGATGATAAATGGCCATTTTTGTGGGTGATCCACATTGATGAAATGTTTGTTGATGATAAATGTTTATTCTTTTGTGTTTCACATTGATGAAATGTTTGTTGATGATAAATGTTTATTCTTTTGTGTTTCACATTGATGAAATATTTGTTGATGATAAATGGCCATTTTTGTGGGTGATCCACATTGATGAAATGTTTGCATTCCCAGACCAGCCTGCCTGGTAGTGAACTCCGACCCACTTCCTGTTGTCTGGTTCTTGCTGGTTTCGGTTTTCAGGTAACAACATTTTACAATCACACCATCTGCCATGTTTGCACCTCCATCACTCAATCTTTGTTCCTTTAACACTCTCTTTCCTTCCCTTGTCTTAGAAATATTCAAGTGCTGATTTAGACGCATACTCACGCCAGACTATCTGGCTTGCGCACACAGTCAGTATACACATGTAGTTTTAATTAAAAATGGAGAGTATTGGATATAAATGGAAGTTGCTGACAAACACAGCAGATAATTTACTGTGATGCTATCTTCAATGAAAACATGTCATTGAGAGAGTTCCAGACTGCCGATCCACAATTTAGCTATACAGGGAGTGTGTAACATGTCATTGGGAGAGTTTACTTCTGATCCACAATTTAGCTATACAGGGAGTGTGTAACATGTCATTGGGAGAGTTTAGACTTCTGATCCACAATTTAGTTATACAGGGGGTGTGTAACATGTCATTGGGAGAGTTCCAGACTTCCGATCCACAATTTAGCTATACAGGGAGTGTATAACATCATTGGGTTTCTTAATCTGTTGTCTAGTATCGTAATCATATTCAAAATTAAAACATTTACCAAAGGTAAAGTCATTATTATAGATAGCACTTGTAAATAAATGTGCATTGAATGAATTCAACATTTGTTTCCATATTCTGTTTCCAGCATGCTGCCATTGTTGTTAAAAGATGGACTCTTGATTCCCACACTTGCAACTACCTGCCTCTTTTGGCTAACAATCACACACTTCCTGAGTTTAACCAGGCAGGTTTCTTCACATGTGAGGAAATTAGTAAGTTTACATTTTACGTCATCTAAAAATAGAATAGTTTAGCTTTTGTTTAAATTACCGTAATGGATATATTTTATTGACATTAAAATAGTGAAGTTTGTCTTGTTCACAAGCACACAGTGGTACAGTTTACCTTTTGAAATAAAAAATGCTAAAGTTTACCTGTCATTTAACCAAGCATGGTAGTCACGTGACTGAAGATTAAGACTGTTTGCTCTGAAATTTTCCATGCGTTGACACACTGTGAGGTAGTGGGTTCTCTCCTACAGTGGTCAGTTGGACATAAATGTTGACTTATCACCCTTGAGTTGGGGATGTGTCCCTCGCCATCACACAAACCTGCTAGCAGGGGCCACGGAAGTGGAAATCCAGCAACTAATTCAGGATAATGCTCGCTCGGGTCATGTGATTATCTACACAGATGGTTCGGTGTCGAGAGGTAGGAGAAGTGGCTGGGGGTTCATAGCCAAAGCTAATGGCTGACGTTTGGTGCAGGAGAGCCTGGCATATGATACCACATCTAGCTTAAGAATGGAGGTGGAGGCTGTCACTGCAGCTTTCCGCTAAATTAAGAATACGATACACACACAACGTGATTGTAACTGACTCAAAAAGCATGCTGAGGAAGGTGAGGATAGGCATGCTTCGTGCAGAGTGACTTGGTTCGCTTCGGAGGTCACGGGTGGCAAGCATCACCTGGATCTTTTCTCCTGGGCATGCCAGTGTGCTGGGAAATGAACAGTTGGACAGACTGACTGGCTCTGCAAAACTTGGTGGGGTATTGATGCATGACAAGGCAGATGTGGTTGCGGCTGTGTGGGAGCACGTGTACACCTCGGAGGGGCAAATGGATCATCATGGTCTGGCAAGAATGAGGCAGCGAAGAGTGACGAGGGGATCTGGCCGACGCTCAGAGGAAAGGCGAGACGGACATATAATCAGATTGCTACTGGTACTATTGGTGTTGGAACTCTTCGCTGGCTGCTGAGGATGGGGACGGAGCGCTTATGGGAATGCCCCAAATGCTGTGATGTCAGTTCCTAGATCAATCAATCAATCAATCACGCAAACCTACTCCGACTTCTGAGGTAATGGTAATTTACCTCCCCAAGTCAAAGATGAGAAGTCAATATTTTAGTCCAACTAACCAGTGTAGGGGTTGAACCCGCTACCTCGGCATCAGCACATCAGAAGTTTAAGAATGAGCCTTCTTATCCATTTGGCCACGCTGGCCTCATTCAAGGGAGGCAATTTATCATGATTATTTGTAACCTGGCTTTAGGTTTTTGGACAGCAGTTTTTCTGGTTATGCATGAAATGGATCTGAACTCAGGTCAACTGGGCTGGCAGACTAGTGCCCTAACCACAGAGCTATTGTGATGCTGCTGTTTGGCTGGCCAAGTTATAGTCTGCTATTGTGTGCAGCCATCTTACATTATTGTTGCCCCTTCTGTCCTGCTCAGTGGTGAAGGGGTTACCAATGCAGTTCATAATGTTGCGTTTGAAACACAGCTATGGACAATTTGGCAGCAGTCTGCTTTGTGTTGGCTCCCATACAAAAGTATGAGTGCTGGTCATTATGTCATGATATAAATAGATGTTAACATTTACATTACTCTACGTCATTGTATACATAGATGTTAACATTTACATTACTCTATGTCATTGTATAAATGGATGTTTACATTTACATTACTCTACGTCATTGTATAAATAGATGTTAACATTTACATTACTCTACGTCATTGTATAAATAGATGTTAACATTTACATTACTCTATGTCATTGTATAAATAGATGTTAACATCTACATTACCATACGTTAAGGTACAAATAGATGTTAACATTTACATTACTCTACGTCATTGTTTAAATATATGTTAACATTTACATTGCTCTACATCATTGTATAAATAGATGTTAACATTTACATTACTCTACATCATTGTATAAATAGATGTTAACATATACATTACTCTAAGGCATTGTATAAATACATCCTTCTTTGTAAACCAATGATTATTCAATAATAAAATTATTTTTTACGTACCACTTAATGCAGACACATATTATATATTTCTTTTCAGTTCATATTGTCTATGCTGATTGCTGTTTGCCTTGTCTTGGCAACGCTGCTATTCCCGCCACCGAAGCGATTCCCGGATATCTTTCCACTCCTTATCTCCATCTATTCCTGTGGACATTATTTTTTATTTGCTGTACATTTTCACCTCAGACAGTTTGGTATAGAGAGTTTTCTGCGGACAGCAACCTCAAGCCAAGTGGACTCTGTCAGTGATGCCTCGAAGTCTGTTGTGTCAGGTCGTGAAAATCATGTTCAAGCTTCACGCAAGGAAATCTCCAACACAACCAAGGTGAAACACAGGAAACATTATGGATGAAACATGTTTCAAATAACTGGCTTCTGTTGCTGTAAGTTTGCATGGAGAGTATCATAGTGATTGCCAGCACGAGCTCTGGCACTGTTGCTATGTTGGTTTATTTTTCTTCTGTCAGTTTGAATCACTCTGAGGCTGATTTGTTTTATTGTATCTATTTGAAGCTGATATGTTATATTGAATCTATTTGAAGCTGATATATTTTAGATATTGACAGTTTGATTCTGTTTGAGACTGATATATTTTAGATATTGACAGTTTGAATCTGTTTAAGGCTAATTTGTTATACTGTATCTATTTGAGGCTGATATGTTTTAGATATTGCCAGATTTAAATGCCTTTATGCTGTGTTTGTGATAATGAAAACTTGCCCCTGCTTTGTGCTTCTGTTCAGACAGCAGATGTGAGCACCAAAGTGAGGCTAGTACTTCATTTATTATGTTAATATCAAGAATACTGGTGGTATCAGTAATTGACAATCTGATATTGCCTTCTTGTATGTTGTAAATACATACTAGATGACATGTTATGTGTTCGTTGATTTGTTCTGTCTTCCTTTTCCCTCCTCATTTATCCTGAAAAGGTACAGTATTGTTTAGAATACTATTGTATTGTTTAGACCAGGTTTGCCTCCTCCCATCTGCACATGCTACAGATATACTATTGTATTGTTTAGACCAGGTTTGCCTGCTCCCATCTGCACATGCTACAGATATACTACAGTATTGTTTAGACCAGGTTTGCCTCCTCCCATCTGCACCTGCTATAGATATACTATTGTATTGTTTAGACCAGGTTTGCCTCCTCCCATCTGCACATGCTACAGATATACTATTGTATTGTTTAGACCAGGTTTGCCTCCTCCCATCTGCACATGCTACAGATATACTATTGTATTGTTTAGACCAGGTTTGCCTGCTCCCATCTGCACATGCTACAGATATACTATTGTATTGTTTAGACCAGGTTTGCCTCCTCCCATCTGCACATGCTACAGATATACTATTGTATTGTTTAGACCAGGTTTGCCTGCTCCCATCTGCACATGCTACAGATATACTACAGTATTGTTTAGACCAGGTTTGCCTGCTCCCATCTGCACCTGCTATAGATATACTATTGTATTGTTTAGACCAGGTTTGCCTCCTCCCATCTGCACATGCTACAGATATACTATTGTATTGTTTAGACCAGGTTTGCCTCCTCCCATCTGCACATGCTACAGATATACTATTGTATTGTTTAGACCAGGTTTGCCTCCTCCCATCTGCACATGCTACAGATATACTATTGTATTGTTTAGACCAGGTTTGCCTGCTCCCATCTGCACATGCTACAGATATACTACAGTATTGTTTAGACCAGGTTTGCCTCCTCCCATCTGCACCTGCTATAGATATACTATTGTATTGTTTAGACCAGGTTTGCCTCCTCCCATCTGCACATGCTACAGATATACTATTGTATTGTTTAGACCAGGTTTGCCTCCTCCCATCTGCACATGCTACAGATATACTATTGTATTGTTTAGACCAGGTTTGCCTCCTCCCATCTGCACATGCTACAGATATACTACAGTATTGTTTAGACCAGGTTTGCCTGCTCCCATCTGCACATGCTACAGATATACTACAGTATTGTTTAGACCAGGTTTGCCTCCTCCCATCTGCACCTGCTATAGATATACTATTGTATTGTTTAGACCAGGTTTGCCTGCTCCCATCTGCACATGCTACAGATATACTATTGTATTGTTTAGACCAGGTTTGCCTCCTCCCATCTGCACCTGCTATAGATATACTATTGTATTGTTTAGACCAGGTTTGCCTGCTCCCATCTGCACATGCTACAGATATACTATTGTATTGTTTAGACCAGGTTTGCCTCCTCCCATCTGCACATGCTACAGATATACTACATGTATTGTTTAGACCAGGTTGCCTCCTCCCATCTGCACATGCTACTAGATATACTACTAGTATTGTTTAGACCAGGTTTGCCTCCTCCCATCTGCACCTGCTATCAGATATACTACTAGTATTGTTTAGACCAGGTTTGCCTGCCTCCCATCTGCACATGCTACTAGATATACTATGTATTGTTTAGACCAGGTTTGCCTCTCCCATCTGCACATGCTACAGATATACTACTAGTATTGTTTAGACCAGGTTTGCCTCCTCCCATCTGCACATGCTATAGATATACTACAGTATTGTTTAGACCAGGTTTGCCTGCTCCCATCTGCACCTGCTACTAGATATACTACAGTATTGTTTAGACCAGGTTTGCCTCCTCCCATCTGCACATGCTATAGATATACTACAGTATTGTTTAGACCAGGTTTGCCGCTCCCCATCTGCACATGCTACTAGATATACTATTAGTATTGTTTAGACCAGGTTTGCCTCGCTCCCATCTGTCACATGCTATAGATATACTATTGTATTGTTTAGACCAGGTTTGCCTGCTCCCATCTGCACATGCTACAGATATACTATTGTATTGTTTAGACCAGGTTTGCCTGCTCCCATCTGCACATGCTATAGATATACTATTGTATTGTTTAGACCAGGTTTGCCTGCTCCCATCTGCACATGCTATAGATATACTACAGTATTGTTTAGACCAGGTTTGCCTGCTCCCATCTGCACATGCTATAGATATACTACAGTATTGTTTAGACCAGGTTTGCCTGCTCCCATCTGCACATGCTATAGATATACTATTGTATTGTTTAGACCAGGTTTGCCTGCTCCCATCTGCACATGCTACAGATATACTATTGTATTGTTTAGACCAGGTTTGCCTGCTCCCATCTGCACATGCTATAGATATACTACAGTATTGTTTAGACCAGGTTTGCCTGCTCCCATCTGCACATGCTATAGATATACTATTGTATTGTTTAGACCAGGTTTGCCTGCTCCCATCTGCACATGCTATAGATATACTACAGTATTGTTTAGACCAGGTTTGCCTGCTCCCATCTGCACATGCTATAGATATACTATTGTATTGTTTAGACCAGGTTTGCCTGCTCCCATCTGCACATGCTATAGATATACTATTGTATTGTTTAGACCAGGTTTGCCTCCTCCCATCTGCACATGCTATAGATATACTACTGTATTGTTTAGACCAGGTTTGCCTGCTCCCATCTGCACATGCTATAGATATACTATAGTATTGTTTAGACCAGGTTTGCCTGCTCCATCTGCACATGCTACAGATATACTATTGTATTGTTTAGACCAGGTTTGCCTGCTCCCATCTGCACATGCTACAGATATACTATTGTATTGTTTAGACCAGGTTTGCCTGCTCCCATCTGCACATGCTATAGATATACTATGTATTGTTTAGACCAGGTTTGCCTCCTCCATCTGCACATGCTATCAGATATACTACTGTATTGTTTAGACCAGGTTTGCCTGCCTCCCATCTGCACATGCTACAGATATACTACAGTATTGTTTAGACCAGGTTTGCCTCCTCCCATCTGCACATGCTATAGATATACTACAGTATTGTTTAGACCAGGTTTGCCTCCTCCCATCTGCACATGCTACAGAT
Organism: Cepaea nemoralis; assembly: GCA_014155875.1. Lineage (NCBI taxonomy): Eukaryota > Metazoa > Mollusca > Gastropoda > Stylommatophora > Helicidae > Cepaea > Cepaea nemoralis. The sequence continues at coordinate 39,976 of JACEFZ010025683.1, forward strand.
ATACTACAGTATTGTTTAGACCAGGTTTGCCTCCTCCCATCTGCACATGCTATAGATATACTACAGTATTGTTTAGACCAGGTTTGCCTCCTCCCATCTGCACATGCTATAGATATACTTACAGTATTGTTTAGACCAGGTTTGCCTCCTCCCATCTGCACATGCTATAGATATACTACATGTATTGTTTAGACCAGGTTTGCCTCCTCCCATCTGCACATGCTATAGATATACTACAGTATTGTTTAGACCAGGTTTGCCTCCTCCCATCTGCACATGCTATAGATATACTACAGTATTGTTTAGACCAGGTTTGCCTCCTCCCATCTGCACATGCTATAGATATACTACAGTATTGTTTAGACCAGGTTTGCCTCCTCCCATCTGCACATGCTATAGATATACTATTGTATTGTTTAGACCAGGTTTGCCTCCTCCCATCTGCACCTGCTATAGATATACTACAGTATTGTTTTAGACCAGGTTTGCCTCCTCCCATCTGCACATGCTATAGATATACTACAGTATTGTTTAGACCAGGTTTGCCTCCTCCCATCTGCACATGCTATAGATATACTGTTGTATTGTTTAGACCAGGTTTGCCTCCTCCCATCTGCACATGCTATAGATATACTGTTGTATTGTTTAGACCAGGTTTGCCTCCTCCCATCTGCACATGCTATAGATATACTATTGTATTGTTTAGACCAGGTTTGCCTCCTCCCATCTGCACCTGCTATAGATATACTACAGTATTGTTTAGACCAGGTTTGCCTCCTCCCATCTGCACATGCTACAGATATACTACAGTATTGTTTAGACCAGGTTTGCCTCCTCCCATCTGCACATGCTATAGATATACTACAGTATTGTTTAGACCAGGTTTGCCTCCTCCCATCTGCACATGCTATAGATATACTATTGTATTGTTTAGACCAGGTTTGCCTCCTCCCATCTGCACCTGCTATAGATATACTACAGTATTGTTTAGACCAGGTTTGCCTCCTCCCATCTGCACATGCTATAGATATACTACTGTATTGTTTAGACCAGGTTTGCCTCCTCCCATCTGCACATGCTATAGATATACTATTGTATTGTTTAGACCAGGTTTGCCTCCTCCCATCTGCACCTGCTATAGATATACTACAGTATTGTTTAGACCAGGTTTGCCTCCTCCCATCTGCACATGCTATAGATATACTGTTATGGTTAGGGTTTCTCATGTTGAACAGTTTACCATGGCATACTACCCAGAGTTTGGGATGTATAACACACGTCAAGTTCATCCAGCACAAATGTTCTGAGAATATTTTCCACAAGATTGGAACCAAGACTTGTTGAGTTGAAGGTGAAGGCCAAAAACTCAGACCCTAAAATCTTGTCAGGTGTAATCAAGTGAGACTTTTTCTTTTTTTTTCATATCCTACTTCTTCTGCGTTCATTCAGAATTTTTTCGGACCTGATTGCTTTATGCCTGTTTACAGCAAAGCTGCATTTTTGCGCCATTAGGTTGACACATCCGACTTCTGTGGGCATTTGTTGACCGGGTTAACCTTCCTGGTTGTATTCTGCAGACAGCCCCTGCCTGCAGTTTTCTGTGTCTAGTCCTCTGTACCCTGCGATGTAACGGTCACATAGAGAGGTCTGCAGACAGCCCTACGATGTAACGGTCACATAGGTCTGCAGACAGCCCTGCGATGTAACGGTCACATAGAGAGGTCTGCAGACAGCCCTGCGATGTAACGATGGTCACATAGAGAGGTCTGCAGACAGCCCTGCGATGTAACGGTCACATTGAGAGGTCTGCAGACAGCTCTGTCTGCAGTGTCTAGTCCTCTGCTCTTACAGGAATTGATATTGTTGCATTGTCGTTCGTGCTTGCCAGAGTTGCTGGACAACTGCGGTCATGAAAACACAGTCTCAGAAGGGACTCAGAAGGATATTACAAGTATATATGTGAACTGTCATCATTCTTACACAGACTCATTTATGTCAGTAAATTGTTGTCACGTATTATGAATACATTGCAACTTCCTGAATATTGTTATCTCCCGGGAAGGTTAACCTTGTCAACAAATGCCCGCAGAAGTCGGATGTGTCGGCCTAACGGCGCAAGAACGCGGCTCTGCTGTAAACAGGCACAACGCAATCACATCCGGGAAAAAAAAACTCCGGATGAACGAAGAAGAAGAAGAATATTGTTATCTGATTCATCTTTACTGTTACAATTATCTGTAGTGTTGTTTGAAGATGTTTCTAGTAATTTACTGTCAGTAACATCATTACCTGTAGTGTTGTTTGAAGATGTTTCTAGTAATTTACTGTCTATAACATCATTACCTGTAGTGTTGTTTGAAGATGTTTCTAGTAATTTACTGTCTATAACATCATTACCTGTAGTGTTGTTTGAAGATGTTTCTAGTAATTTACTGTCTATAACATCATTACCTGTAGTGTTGTTTGAAGATGTTTCTAGTAATTTACTGTCAGTAACATCATTACCTGTAGTGTTGTTTGAAGATGTTTCTAGTAATTTACTGTCTATAACATCATTACCTGTAGTGTTGTTTGAAGATGTTTCTAGTAATTCACTGTCAGTAACATCATTATCTGTAGTGTTTTTTGAAGATGTTTCTAGTAATTTACTGTCTATAACATCATTACCTGTAGTGTTGTTTGAAGATGTTTCTAGTAATTTACTGTCTATAACATCATTACCTGTAGTGTTGTTTGAAGATGTTTCTAGTAATTCACTGTTGGTAAAATCATTACTTATTTTGTTGTTTGAAGATGTTTCTAGTAATTTACTGTCGGTAAAATCATTACCTGAAAATAAATTCAACGCAATTAAGGCACGGGGTGTCTAATGTTTCTTGTCGCTGTCTGTTGTATATCAAATGCCAAGCTTTTGGTGTTCCTGCATATACATGCTCGTTATGTTGACTTGCATGTCTCTGGGCAGTCATTGTATGGGGACAATTATATTGTAGTTTCTCCAGTCATTGTATGGGGACAATTATATTGTAGTTTCTCCAGACATTGTATGGGGACAATTATATTGTAGTTTCTCCAGACATTGTATGGGGACAATTATATTGTAGTTTCTCCAGACATTGTATGGGGACAATTATATTGTAATTTCTCCAGACATTGTATGGGGACAATTATATTGTAGTTTCTCCAGACATTGTATGGGGACAATTATATTGTAGTTTCTCCAGACATTGTATGGGGACAATTATATTGTAGTTTCTCCAGACATTGTATGGGGACAATTATATTGTAGTTTCTCCAGACATTGTATGGGGACAATTATATTGTAGTTTCTCCAGACATTGTATGAGGGACAATTATATTGTAGTTTCTCCAGACATTGTATGGGGACAATTATATTGTAGTTTCTCCAGACATTGTATGGGGACAATTATATTGTAGTTTCTCCAGACATTGTATGGGGACAATTATATTGTAGTTTCTCCAGACATTGTATGGGGACAATTATATTGTAGTTTCTCCAGACATTGTATGGGGACAATTATATTGTAGTTTCTCCAGACATTGTATGGGGACAATTATATTGTAGTTTCTCCAGACATTGTATGGGGACAATTATATTGTAGTTTCTCCAGACATTGTATGGGGACAATTATATTGTAGTTTCTCCAGACATTGTATGGGGACAATTATATTGTAGTTTCTCCAGACATTGTATGGGGACAATTATATTGTAGTTTCTCCAGACATTGTATGGGGACAATTATATTGTAGTTTCTCCAGTCATTGTATGGGGACAATTATATTGTAGTTTCTCCAGACATTGTATGGGGACAATTATATTGTAGTTTCTCCAGACATTGTATGGAGACAATTATATTGTAGTTTCTCACGACATTGTATGGGGACAATTATATTGTAGTTTCTCCAGACATTGTATGGGGACAATTATATTGTAGTTTCTCCAGACATTGTATGGGGACAATTATATTGTAGTTTCTCCAGACATTGTATGGGGACAATTATATTGTAGTTTTCTCCAGACATTGTATGGGGACAATTATATTGTAGTTTCTCCAGACATTGTATGGGGACAATTATAATTGTAGTTTCTCCAGGACATTGTATGGGACAATTATATTGTAGTTTCTCCAGACATTGTATGGGGACAATTATATTGTAGTTTCTCCAGACATTGTATGGGGACAATTATATTGTAGTTTCTCCAGACATTGTATGGGGACAATTATATTGTAGTTTCTCCAGACATTGTATGGGGACAATTATATTGTAGTTTCTCCAGACATTGTATGGGGACAATTTATATTGTAGTTTCTCCAGACATTGTATGGGGACAATTATATTGTAGTTTCTCCAGACATTGTATGGGGACAATTATATTGTAGTTTCTCCAGACATTGTATGGGGGACAATTATATTGTAGTTTCTCCAGACATTGTATGGGGACAATTATATTGTAGGTTTCTCCAGACATTGTATGGGGACAATTATATTGTAGTTTCTCCAGACATTGTATGGGGACAATTATATTGTAGTTTCTCCAGACATTGTATGGGGACAATTATATTGTAGTTTCTCCAGACATTGTATGGGGACAATTATATTGTAGTTTCTCCAGACATTGTATGGGGACAATTATATTGTAGTTTCTCCAGACATTGTATGGGGACAATTATATTGTAGTTTCTCCAGACATTGTATGGGGACAATTATATTGTAGTTTCTCCAGACATTGTATGGGGACAATTATATTGTAGTTTCTCCAGACATTGTAGTGGGACAATTATATTGTAGTTTCTCCAGACATTGTATGGGGACAATTATATTGTAGTTTCTCCAGACATTGTATGGGGACAATTATATTGTAGTTTCTCCAGACATTGTATGGGGACAATTATATTGTAGTTTCTCCAGACATTGTATGGGGACAATTATATTGTAGTTTCTCCAGACATTGTATGGGGACAATTATAATTGTAGTTTCTCCAGACATTGTATGGGGACAATTATATTGTAGTTTCTCCAGACATTGTATGGGGGAAATTATATTGTAGTTTCTCCAGACATTGTATGGGGACAATTATATTGTAGTTTCTCCAGACATTGTATGGGGACAATTATATTGTAGTTTCTCCAGACATTGTATGGGGACAATTATATTGTAGTTTCTCCAGACATTGTATGGGGACAATTATATTGTAGTTTCTCCAGACATTGTATGGGGACAATTTATTGTAGTTCTCCAGACATTGTATGGGGACAATTATATTGTAGTTTCTCCAGACATTGTATGGGGACAATTATATTGTAGTTTCTCCAGACATTGTATGGGGGACAATTATATTGTAGTTTCTCCAGACATTGTATGGGGACAATTATATTGTAGTTTCTCCAGACATTGTATGGGGACAATTATATTGTAGTTTTCTCCAGATCATTGTATGGGGACAATTATATTGTAGTTTTCTCCAGACATTGTATGGGGACAATTATATTGTAGTTTCTCCAGACATTGTATGGGGACAATTATATTGTAGTTTCTCCAGACATTGTATGGGGACAATTATATTGTAGTTTCTCCAGACATTGTATGGGGACAATTATATTGTAGTTTCTCCAGACATTGTATGGGGACAATTATATTGTAGTTTCTCCAGACATTGTATGGGGACAATTATATTGTAGTTTCTCCAGCATTGTATGGGGGACAATTATATTGTAGTTTCTCCAGACATTGTATGGGGACAATTATATTGTAGTTTCTCCAACATTGTATGGGGCAATTTTATTTGTTTTAAAGTTTTTTTTTCTCCAGACATTGTATGGGGGGGACAAAATTATATTGATTTTAAAGTTTTTTTTTTTTTTTTTTTTTTTTTTTTTTTTTTTTTTTTTTTTTTTTTTTTTTTTTTTTTTTTTTTTTTTTTTTTTTTTTTTTTTTTTTTTTTTTTTTTTTTCCCCCCCCCCCCCCCCCCCCCCCCCCCCCCCCCCCCCCCAAAAGGGGGCAAAATTTTATTTTGGTTGGGGGCAAAATTTATTTTAAATTTTGGGGTTTTTTTTTCTCCCAAGGGGGCAAAATTGTTTTAAAAGGGGGGACCCCGAATTTTTGGGGGTTTTCCCCCCCCCCCCCCCCCCCCCCCCCCCCCCCCCCCCCCCTTTTTTTTTTTTTTTTTTTTTTTTTTTTTTTTTTTTTTTTTTTTTTTTTTTTTTTTTTTTTTTTTTTTTTTTTTTTTTTTTTTTTTTTTTTTTTTTTTTTTTTTTCCCAAGGGGGCAAAAAAATTTTTTGTGGGGTTTTTGGGGACAAAAACCCTTTTTATTTTTTAAAAAAGT